>JBBMOL010001338.1:0-41850 GCA_037954665.1 Laguncularia racemosa | reverse complement strand
TCTCCCCCCAAACACTTAATGCAAAAAAACCATCTTTAAAAACTGCAATTTCTCGGTTTATGATGAATTTTTTCTATAGTTCCAAAGAGGAATCAAATAAATAAAAATTTTAGGAAAAAAATATAACCTACTTATCTGCCTTTTTCCCTTTTTCCCCAAATTATTTGGGGAAACACTTTTTTTTGATATTTATAAAAAATTTTCATTTTCTTTTTTTTTTTCCAATTGCATGGAGGTTGGGGTTTGCCCCAAAAAGGGCCAACATTTTGTTGGATTATCTTGGTCATATTAGTTAACACGAAGATTTTTCTTAAATTATTTTGGGTCATATTTTAGACTATCTTGGTAAATATTGGCAATAAATAACTTAAAAAGAAATTTTAAAATTTTAGATTGTTATATAATTTAAAAATTTAAATTTTTTTAAAATCAAATATTTTTTTTTAAATTTTTTTTTTAAAAACTACTTTGCCCGAATGTTTTTAATTTTCCAAAATAAAAAATTATTTTAACAATTGTTGCTAAAAATTCATATTCACTTCAAAGGGGTTACGTACAAATTTTATATACGAAACTACACCACTAGGATAAAATAAAGCTTCCCCCTTTCCCAGCAAGGTGAAAAGGAACGATGAAGACTTGCATTTTTAAACCTTAAATAACCCTTTTTTTTAAAAATCATCACAAACAAAATACTAGATTTTTTCCCAAGTTTGATCATTAAAAAATTAAACAATAAATAACAGAAGGTACCTGAATCTTTTTGGCGCTCCATGATTCTTGGGTTTGGGTGCATCGGGGTCCCCGGGTCAAACGTTTTCTTTTAGATTTTTTTCCCTTTTGTTTTCTCCCAAATAGTCTATTTGATGATGGGATACAAAGAAAAAAGGGAAAAGGTGTGTGTATAACCTGGGAAACCATAACTACTTTTTAAATATAGATAACTATATGTTCCCTTTTTTTTGGTATTTCATTTTAGCCCTTTAAAAAAATAGAAACTCCCCCATAAGGTCTCTACCCTAAAAGGGTCATATCCTATTAGATCCTTTAAGACTCAAAAAAACAAAACTTATTAATCACTTTTAATTGACTTAACTTAATATAAACAGCCCGCAACACATAATCGTTTCCCCATATAAGGCCAACTTTGGGGTTTAAAGGGACCCAACAATCTCCCACTTGGACATATGTTAACTTTACCCAAACATGTTTTTCAAAACCAAATGAGCTCAAATTTTTCTGTCATGAACTGAATGTAACTATAAAACCCAAACCAGTCCATCAGTCAAATCAAAAAGGATCAAAGAGGTATTTATCACATTTAACGTAACTCTACCCAATTTAATGGTCACAATGCTTTATATAATTGAATGACATAGATCATGATATGGGTGTGTAGCAAGAAAATTTCCCCTGCAATGTGATCTTAACATGTTTTTATTTTTTTCTAGTAAGTGCCCCAAAACCAAGTTCAAACACAATCAAATGATCAAAGAAAACAATCCCAAGTCACAATCAAAAACCCGGTCCAATTGAACTAGGAAATTGCGTGACCCTAATGGAAATTTGATGAAAACCAAAGATCAAATGATGCAATTGCAAATCTATATATGAAAATCTTCACTATATAATAACAAAAATAATTGAATTCCACGTGAATCAAACCAAAAAGGATGGATCAAAACCGTGATATAAATTTTCCCCTTCAATTCTAATGCACGCCAACAATAAAATGATATTGATTTCAAGTACTAAAAGTGATACGAAATCGGTTTGCTCGGATTCCTAACTGATATGAACCACGCCAACGTGTGACGAAACCTAATACCAATACGTTCGAATTCGCTACCTAAGATGCCAAACACACTCAAGTGGAAACCGCGACCCGTTGTCTATAAGTGAGACAAGAACCTTGGTATAATATGAAGACACCACAATCGGGATGAAAGACCGATTGATAAGTCGGGATGAACGCCACGGAAGAAAAATCCGATAAGTTCTAGATTAGTTCTTTAAATAACCGAGAGAGGAATTCTCTCAAAAGTGTTTTTCAAACTTTAATGTTGTATGTTCATATTTTAATTTCTAAACCCTAGGAGCTTTATATTAGGGTTTACAATTCGTAACAATAAAGGCCCAAAATGACATCACTTCAATAAGTGCGTAAAAATAACAAAACAAGAACATGAAAGCCAGCGTGGGGAGACACGGCCGGTACTTTGCCGTGTATAATCTGTGGAAATTCTTGACAACATACACGATCCGTTGTACTCTAGTCGTATATCTTTGTGTGGAAATTCTTGACACCATACACGGCCGTGCCTTTGAACCGTGTAATGATTCTATGTAACCTCAGACTCCTACACGGCCGTGCCTTGTAAAGACACGCCCTCTTCACCCGTATCCGGTATGACTTGTACAAGAGCAAGTGCATTCCCATGGTTGTTCCAATCCTTTCCAACTTCATGATTGCTCCAATCCTTTCCGGCTTCGTGGACATCCTTTATCAACCGTTAAATGCTTCCTTGAATCGTTTCGCTCGATTTCTTGTGATTGGTCCAGGTGGCACTTCAAGAGGATCCACATTCTCATCTTCTGGCTTGGCTCCCATCATGGCTCTCATCATTCCCCTCCTCTTGAAAAGATTTGTCCTCAAATCATCGCCTGCATCAAAAGGACTCAAATCAGAAACATTAAATGTAGCACTTACTTGATAATCACCGGTAAATCTATCTTGTATGCATTATCATTGATGCGCTCAAGATTTGAAATGGTCCACGCCTCTAGGAAGTAGTTTAGATCGACGCTGCACAGGAAAACCGCTCTTTACGCATGTGAACCCAAACCCAGTCTCTAGGTTCAAAGACTGCTTGTTGACGACCCTTGTTGGCTTGTTTCACATACTACTCTGTTCTTCGATCAATGTTTAGCCTTGCCTTCTCATGGATCTGTTTAACAAATTCTACTTTCTTCTTGCCATCTATATTAACATACTCAGAAATAGGCAAAGGTGATAAATCCAAAGGAGTTAGTGGATTAAAACCATACACCATTTCAAAAGGAGTAAACTTAGTAACAGAATGCATTGACAATTATAAGAAAATTCACATGCGGCAAACAATCCTCCCAACTTTTAATGTTCTTCTTAATGACAGCCCTCAATAAAGTAGATAAAGTTCGATTTACTACCTCAGTTTGACCATCAGTCTATGGATGACAAGTAGTAGAAAACAATAACTTAGTTCCTAACTTAGCCCACAAGGTCTTCCAGAAGTAGCTAAGAACTTAGCATCTCTATCCGATACAATTGTTTAGGCATACCATGTAATCTCACAACTTCCCTAAAGAACAAATTAGCAATATTGCAAGCATCAGTCTATGTTTGTGACAAGGAATGAAATGTGCCATCTAGAGAATCTATCACAACTACAAAAATAGAATTCGACCATGTCTAGACCTGGGTAATCCTAACACAAAATCCATGGAAATATCTATCCAAGGCTCATGAGGAATGGGAAGTGGGGTATAAAGCCCTTGAGGTTGGACTCTAGATTTTGCTTACTTACATGTGATACACTCGCTCACAAATCCTCTCAACATCTCGTTTCATGTGAGGCCAATAGAAGTGTTCCTGCAATACCCCTAAGGTTTTAGCTACTCCAAAATGTCCTCATTAAACCTCCTCCATGAGACTCCCTCACTAGTAATTCCCTTAAAGAACAAATTGGAATGCATAGTCTACTCTCCCTAAAAAGAATCCTTCATATTTATAAAACTTACCATGACCACTCTTCCCACAATGCACATACTCCTCACAAAAATCTCAATCAGTAGCATACAATTCCTTAATGTGCTCAAAACCAAGCAGTCTAGAACTAAGAGTAGAGATAAGAGCATACCTTCTAGAAAGTGCATCAGCAACGACATTCTCTTTACCTTGCTTGTAGTGGATGACATAGGGAAATGTTTCAATGAACTCCACCAACGAGCATGCCTTTTTTTAGCTTATGTTGTCCCTTCAAGTACATCAACGATTCATGGTCAGTGTAGATCACGAACTCTTTTGGCCAAAGATAGTGTTGCCAAGTCTCCAGTGCTCGAACCAAGGCATATAACTCCTTATCATAAGTAGGTTAGTTCAAGGTTGCCCCACTTAGCTTCTCGCTAAAGAATGCAATTAGTCTTCTCTCTTGCATGAGCACTGCTCCAATACCTAATCCTGAAGCATCACACTCAATTTCAAACATTTTAGCAAAGTCAGGTAAAGCAAGTAATGGCGCCTGAGTCAGCTTATTTTTAAGCGTCTGAAAGGCCTTCTCTTGTTGCTCTCCCCATCCGAACCCCACGTTCTTCTTAATTACCTCAGTAAGTGGTGTTGCAATGGTATGAAATCCTTCATAAATCTCCTGTAAAAACTCGCTAGTCCATGGAAACTCGCACATTACTTACATTAGTTGGACTAGGCCATTCTTGGATCTCACGAATCTTTTCTTCATCAACCTGTATTCCCTGTGCACTAACAACAAAACCAAGAAACACAAGTTTGTCTGTGCAAAAAGTGCACTTCTTGAGGTTAGCATATAATTGCTCCTTTCGAAGCACTTCTAAAACATCCCTCAAGTGAGATATATGGTCTTCCAAACTCTTGCTGTAAATGAGAATATCATCAAAATAGACAACCACAAATTTGCCAATAAAATTCCTCAAAACATGGTTCATAAGTCTCATAAAAGTACTAGGTGCGTTAGTTAAACCGAAGGCATTACTAACCACTCATACAATCCATATTTCGTTTTGAATGCGGTTTTCCATTCATCACCTTCTTTCATTCTAATTTGGTGATATCCACTTTTCAAATTAATTTTGGAAAAGACACTAGACCCATGTAACTCATCTAACATGTCATCTAAGCGAGGAATGAGATGACGATACTTTACCGTGATGTTGTTGATGGCACGGCAGTCAACACACATTCTCCATGACCCATCCTTCTTAAGCACCAAAATCACAGGCACTGCACATGGACTCATGCTTTCTCTCACGTACCTCTTCTCCATTAATTCATCGACCTACCTTTGGAGTTCCTTTGTCTCCTCTGGATTGCTCCTATAAGCTGGCTTGTTTAGAATCGATGCTCTAGGTACAAGGTCAATTTGGTGCTCAATACCACAAATAGGTGGTAATCCCTTTGGAATCTCCTCAGGGAAGACATCTTCAAAGTCCTGCACAATAGACACAACCACACTAGGCAAAGAGTTAGATAGTTCGTTAGTATTTAGACATGTTTCCTTAAAAACCAGCAACAACATAGGTTGCTTCATCACTAACGCTCTCCTCACTACACTCACTCTTGCCACACAACTCTCCTTTTGCAAGGCTGCACTCTCCTTTTCACTTACCACCAAAGTTAATCCCCCTTCAACTTGGTCTCTCACACTCTTTCCAGCCTTCCTCTCTTTTTCCTTGTAAGTTCGACTTTTGTATTCCTTTTCTTTCTCATTGTCTTTTGCTCTCTCACTCTCCCTCTGCTTTTCACTCACCTTATGTTTTGCAAAAGACTGTTGTAGCTGTAACTGATCCTCATACACCTGCTTAGGTGTTAAAGGTTTAAGATTAAAGTTTTTCCCTTGGTGAACAAGCATATACTTGTTAGAAAAGCCATCATGAACAACCTTCCTATCAAATTGCCATGGCCTCCCCAACAACACATGACACGCCTGCATTGGCACTACATCGCATAACACCTCATCCTCATACCTACCAATGCGAAAAGCAATCAATGCTTGCTTACTCACCTTAGTCTCGCCACTATCATTCACCACTACAATTTATATGGACTAGGGTGTTTAGTAGTCTTGAGTCCCAGCCTCTCAACAATAAAATTACTCACCACATTAGTGCAACTTCCTCCATCAATGATCAAACTGCAAATGTGATCACCTAGATAACATCTAGTATGAAAGATATTCTCTCTTTGCACCTCCTCTTCTTCCTTCACCTGCACATTCAAACTCTCTTCACTACTGCCACTAACCTCCCTACTGCAGGCTCCTCATCATCACTAGCATCCTCTAATGGAGGCATATCATCCTCTTCACTATCCCCCTCAGTCGCATACTCACCATCATCACGCAAAATCATCACACGCCTATTTGGACATTGACTAGCAATATGGCCTCTACCTTGGCATTTAAAACTATCTAATGTCACGATTTCTAGGAGTAGAAGAGTCAGGTTTACCTTGATACCAGGAGTAGAACCCGCTTGCCTCTGCTCTCCTTTTGGTTTGGTGGGATAAAGGCCTTTCTTCCTTCTTCCATTGGTTAGTCTTCTAGGTGAATGAACCAGTACCCTGTTGAAACCATGCATTACTACTACCTTTCCCCTTGTGCTGGTTCTCAACCTTTATAGCCATATGAACCATATCTTCCAATTCTACATAATGCTGCAATTCTAGACATTTTGAATTTCTCTATTCAATCCCGCAAGAAACCTAGCCATGGTAGCCTCTCTATCCTCCTCTACATTCGCCCTAATCATCGTTACTTCCATCTCCTTGAAATACTCATCCACCTTCGGCTTCCCTGCTTAAGAGTTTGCAATTTGTTGTGCAATTCAAGATAGTAATATGCAGGCACAAACTGCTTCTTCATCACCTTTTCATCTCTTCCCAAGACTCAATAGGTGGTTTGCCATTCCTTCTTCTATTCAACATTAGTTGATCCCACCACACTATGGCATAATCCGAAAATTCAATGGCAGCAAGTTTCACTTTCTTTCTCCCACTATAGTTATGACAATCAAAACTATCTCACCTTCTTCTCCCATTCTAAGTACGCCTCGGGATCATTCTTCCCTTGGAAAGGAGGAATCTTCATCTTTATGCTACCCAATTGATTATCCTCTCTATTCCTATCTCCTCTATCTTCCCAATCCCTAGTTTCCTCTATTCCTACCACTATAACCTCTATAACTCCCGACAGAAGGCTCATCAAAGTAAACACCCGACATTTCATCTCACCCCTTTGTACTCTCCTAAAACGACTCCCCCCTTTTACCCCCCTTTGGGGTTTTTTTGCCTCCTCTCATTTTTTTTCCTCCCCTCCAAAACCCCACCCACCACCCCTCAACACCTCAATCCAACCACACAAACCCCCCCCACCTTCAAAATCCTCCCCATACCCGAAAAAGTTATTCTAATACAAAAAAACAACCCACAAACACCCCTTACTTTTTCCCCAAAATACAATCACCGCCTCGGATCCAAACAAACAAGGGAAAAATTTTAAACTCCCAACCCTTTTCCAACCAACAACCCAAACTCCCCAAATTTCCCCTTCCTAAAAAATTAAAAACAACCAGGGTTCGTAAACCCTTTTTTCTTTTTTTTAAAAATTTTTTTTTTTTTTTCTTTTTTTTCCTTATCCCGCTCCTTTTTTTTGTGTCGTGATTCTTCTTTTTTTTTTGAACAAAATTGAATAGAAGTACCACACTTTAAATAGAAAATTTAATACTATAAATTGAATACTAAAAATTTGAAAACCGTTTTATTTAGGGTTTTTGATTTCCCTTTTCCCAAAACCGAACTGAGAACAAACCAGGCCTGAACCAAACATACCGAAACTTTCCCACCTAACCAAATTAACCACCCCGGTCCCCAAAACCAAACGTTCAATTTCCACCAAAAAATCCAAACACCTCAATGGAAAACCGCGACCCATTGCCCTAAAGCGAGATAAGAACCTTAGTAAAATATAAGATGCCACAAGGGATGAAAGCCCGATTGAAATGGGGATGAACCCATGGAAGAAAAACCCGAAAATTTCTAGATTAGTTTTTAAAGAACCAAGAGAGGAATTCTCTCAAAAAGTTTTTTTCAAACTTTAATTTGTAGTTCAAATACAAAATGTTCTAAACCCAGGATTTATAATTTAAACAAACAAAAACCCCAAAAACACCACTTCAAAAGTCTAAAAAAAAAAACAAACTAAGGGGCCCCGGCGCCGGGGAAAAACAGGGCCGTGTAAAGGCCTGAAATTCATGGAAATTTTTGACAACATACACGCCGGTATTTTTTCGTGATTTAAAAAGGAAATTCGACCCCAAACCCGGGCCTGCCTTGTAAAACACCCCTCCAAACCCGATCCGGATACTTTTCAAGAGCAATCCCCCGGTGTTCCAATCCTTTCCAACTTCAGATTGCTCCAATCCTTTCCGGCTTCAGGACATCCTTTACAACCCGAATGCTTCCTTGAACATTTGTTGATTTCTTGTATTGGTCCAGGTGGCACTTCAAAGAGGATCCACATTCCATTTTCGGGTTTACCCCCCATCATGGCTCTCATCAAAAGGAAAATCAATCTTAAACAAAAAGTTCACAAATAGTCCAAGAAACTCCAAATCAACCCTAGATAGATCACTAGAGATGAAAATGAAAAACAACAAAGAAAGAAATTGAAGACCAAAATTTTCCCCCTTGTTGCACTCCCCACAATTCCAATTTTTAGGTTGAAATTTATAAAAGGAAATTTAAAATAGAATGAACCCCAATTCCCACACTTAAGTTCTTTTATAATCTGCTGGCCTCCTCAAACCCTTTCTTAAGCAAGTATTTATCTTCTACCCTGGGTTTAAAAGTGCTCAAAATTTACAAGTTTGCCATTTTAAGGGGGCAACCCCAAAAGAAAATTACAAGGGAAAAAAAATGTCCCAAAAAGAATACAACAAAAAGTCCATGCAAAAGAAAAATATATAAAAGAAATTGGGCTTCAACATGCCGGTCTTCTATAGGATCCACGGCCCAGCCACACGGGTTTAGGTCGGTCCATGGATAACCCAAAGCTAAGTACGAGGGAGTTTGTCCATTGCCCTATAAAATATGATAAGTGTGCCCGTTGGAAAAAAAAATACAAGAATAATAGAAAAGAGGTTAATATATAAATAATTTTTGGGCGATCTGCTCAAAATGGGCCGTCATCGCCCAAAATTCAAATTCCTTTAGTTCTTCCCCAATGAAAGTCTTGTTGGATTTTTTTTCCCATCATCCCTCAGGCCCCAAAAAGATTTGTCCTCAAATCTGGTTGATCAAAAACAGTAGAGACTTTGTTTCCTCCTAGCAAGCCACCTGAAGAAATATCACTGCAGAATCCCAAAATCTAAAAAAACTACGGGGGGTTTGTTTTCTCTCCTCCATTTCTAGGATGTATCTCATCTGCAACCAAATAATGACCATTCTCCAATAAAGTCACCCAGTATCAACCTATTCCACTGAAACCGTTTCCCCCTTTTCTAATCATCTGTATGTTGCTGATCCTCAGGTCTTCTAATGGTTGGCCCAACACTCATTACCCTCTGAAACCTCAAAGGTGAACATAATTGTCTCTAACATCTGGGTCTCTGGTGGCTGCTCCCCTGACTATGATCACAAATCCTCTGAAGGTTGGCACACGGTGTTTTGACAAATTTTTTGCTCTAAGGGGTTTGGGTTTTGTCACTAGAGCCCTCAAAAACCTTTTAAGGTTGTATACCTGCGTCTGCACGTTTCGTCCTCCGAAAGGGTTTTATCATGTGGCTATGATCCTCAGATTCTGGATATTTTTTATCTATCTTTGCATCTCCTGGACCTCTGATAGCGACATAGGGTTCAATACTATACGTTTTCCATCTTTTTTAAACATATAAGTATTTCTATACCCATCATGTAATACCATCCTGTCATACAACCATGGTCACTAAGAAAATAATATGGGATACACAAAGAGGAAGAATATCACATTCAAGCTCATCATAGTACTTGTCCCCTATACTGAAGGGTACCCTAACCCTTTGGGTCCCCATAAAGACCATCCTGATCATTCAACCAATGTAATGTATAGGGTCTGGGATGTGGGATAGTTTCAAGTTTCAACTTCGATACTAATGATGCAGCTACAACATTAGTACAACTACCACCATCAATAATAATTGCGCACAAGTTTCCTTGTACCCTACAAGAAGTTATGGAACAAGTTTTCTCTTTGTCCCTCATCAATGGTTTAAAAGGAAGTCAAGTCCCGATGCAATATGTTAGTGGACAAATACAACTCACTTAACATTGTTGCTTACTGATTTCAATAACCTCAATACACTTCACCACACCACGGCAACACACCCTTACACGCCCCTACACACCCACGGTGCTCACAATCAACAATACAAGAAATGCTTATTGTTACTTCAAGTAAAGTCAAGTGAAATAATTGAAGCACAATAAAATAATTCTTGGTACCACAAGTAAAGTTAAATAAATGAAGTACACACAATTATTTCTAGGTAGTTAAAAATTAAATTCAACTAGCAAGTGTTTAAGTATTGAGTTTGATGTGCCTAATTCCACTTAAGCACAATCAAAAGAATCAAGGAAAAAACACCTTAATTCACATAAACACAAACCGGTTCAATTGAGGGTGATTTCACGTGAAGATTTGATGGAAAAATGATGATCAAATGATATAATTGTAATTCTCTAATGATAATTTAACCAAATAACCACAATAAGGCTGAGAATCACGTGGAAAATCAGATCAAAATGAAGCAACACAAACCGTGAATTCCACTTCTCTTTCAATACCAAATTCCACGTCACAATGCACTAAAAATGATAGTGAATCATCAATAACTAAAAAGAACAATCAATCTTACAAGATTGATGTCCACGAATTACAATAACCAATAAGTCCAAGAAAGATTCAAATCTACCCTAGTATGACTCACTAGAGAAGAAATGAACAACAACAAAGATGAATCGATATTACTCACGATTTCTCCTTGTTGCACTCGCCACAATCCAACTTCTGGGATTGAAATTGATAAGAGAATTGGAATTAGGAAAACCCTAAGCCCTCTCACGAAATGTGAAGTGTTTGTTCTGCAAAATAAGCCTCCTCAAACCCTCTCTTAAGCAGTATTTATACTTGCTACTCCTATGGTTAAAAAGTGCTCAAAATTACAAGTTTGCCACTTTAAGGTGGCTAGCCCTAAATGAAAATTACAAGGAAATAAAAGTGTCCCAAAACCAAATACACCAAAAAATAGTTCATAAAAGTGTAAATATATAAAAAGAAATGGTCTTCAAGATGCCGGTCTTCTATAGGATCCATCGGCCCAACTCATCGCCGGTTCAGGTCGGTCCATGGATAACCCACAATTTGAGTCTGAGGGAGTTTGTCCATTGCCCTATAGAATATGATAAGTGTGCCTGTTGGAAAACACAATACAAGAATAATAGAAAAGAGGTTAATATATAAATAATTCCGGGATCAATCTGCTCAAAATGGGCCCTCAACGCCAAGATTTGAATTCCTTTAGTTCTTGCCCTATGATAGGTCTTGTCGGATTTTTATTCCTATCAGAGTTTCAATTACTTTCACACTTTAATGCTTGTTTTTTAATCCAAACTTCACCCTCAACTTTCCTTTCTTGCTAAAGTTTTACACCCATAATGAGTCTTTAATGTTAGCACCTTACACTACACACAACTCAATGATGTGCTCAAAACCACTTCCAAGCTCAATCAAATGACTCAAGAAAACAAGCCTCAAGTCTCTTACAAAACCGGTCCAAGTGACTAGGAAATTGCGTGACCCTAATGGAATTATAAATGAAATTCAATGATTCAAATATTAAATTTAAACTTCCACTAATGAGCAATTTCACTAATCAACAATAAGAACAAGATAATTACACATGAAATGGATGAAAAAGACAAGCTCAAAAACCATGAACTCACACCCTTCCAACCTTGCCAATTCACGCCAATCACTAAGAGCAATTCAATTCTCAATGAACAGTCAATCTAAAAGATGATTATTCTCGAAAAACAAACTCAAACATATCCAAGAAAGATCCAAATCTACCCTAGATATGACACACTAGAGAAGAAATGAACATACAACAAAGATGGAATCGATATGACTCACAATTCCCCTTCGTCGCACTCGCCACAATTCCAATTCTTGGGTTAAAATTGATAAGAGTTTTGAACTAAGGAAAGAACCCTAATTCCACACGTGAAAGTGCTCCCCAAATCTATAAAAATTGGCCTCCTCAAACCCTCTTCTAAGCAAGTATTTATACTTTCTACTCCTAGGGTTAGAAAGTGGTCAAAATTACAAGTTTGCCACTTTTAAGGTAGCTAGTCCTAAATGAAAAATTACAAGGAAATAAAAGTATCCCAAAATGATTACAACATAAATAGTCCATGCAAATGAAAAATATATAAAAGAAATTGGTCTTCTAGATGCTGGTTTTCCCTATGGGATTCATCGGCCCAGCTCATCCCCGGGTTCAGGTCGGTCCATAGATAACCCACAAGCTGAGTCTGAGGGAGTTTTTTCCATTACCCTATAAAAAATGATAAGTGTGCCTGTTGGAAAACACAATACAAAATAATAGAAAAGAGATTAATATATAAATAATTCTGGGGTCGATCTGCTCAAAATGGGCTCTCATCGCCAAGATTTGAAATCCTTTATTTTCTTGCCCTAATGATAGGTCTTGTCGGATTTTTATTCCTATCATCTCCTCAGGCCTCAAAAAGATTTGTCCTCAAATCTGGCAGATCAAATGCAATGGAGACTTTGTTTTCTCCTACAATCTATCTGAAGACGTATCTCTGCAAAACCCCCAATATTTAAAATACTACAGGTGGTGATTTTTTTTCTCTCCTCCATTTCCAGGATGTATCTCATCTACAACACAAATAATGACCCATTATCCACTGAGGTATCCCCTATCTCAACCCATTTCACTGATATTGTTTCCTCCTTTCTAACTCATCTGAAATCGCCGATCCTAATGGTTTCTAGTGGTTGGCCCAACTGCTCATTGCCCTCTGAGACCTCTAAAGGGTGAACACAAATCTCTGAACATTCTGGCCTTCTAATGATAGACTCATCTGACTCTAATCCTCAGAATACTCCAATATGTACTCAATTGCTCGTGAATCTCTAGTGTCTCTGAAGGAGAACATAACTGACCCTGAACAGTTTGGTTCCCTGGTAGTCTGCTCTTAGTATCCTAGAATGAATAGGATTGCCTCTGTCTTTCCACTTTCAAGGCTAAACTGTAAAAGCCTCATCAAGTGTACTAAAATCTCTAAGCTCAACTACACAAGCTATCTCATACTTTAACCCAGATACAAAACGTGCTAGGGTTTGTTTAGGGGGTTCAACTGATCCACATCTGATCACTAGTGTCCTCAAACTCCTGTGCGTAGTCATCCACTTTTTTAAACCCCCCCCCTGTTTTAGGTCTGGAGACGCATAAATAGCTCATGCCTATAGTGTTTCGGTACAAACCTATTCCAAAACTCGTTCATGTCTCTCCAAGTGTGTATTTCGGTCTCTCCATCCCTTCGCTTGCTGATCACCATATTTTCCCACCACAAAGCGGCATGCCCTGTGAATTCTATAGCTGCAAGACGTGCCCTGGATCATCACAAACTCATAACACTAGAAAAGACCCTCAACTTGGTCTTCCCAGTCTAGGCAATCATCTGCGAAACCCTACCATCAAATGAAGACTTTTTGTAGCTTCGCACACTCTAATCCTCGAGGTGTCTAAATTTCCTGTCCGAGTATGGATTAACCCCAAAAAAATCATCTCTGTCTTCCCTGAGAGCATGATAATCTCCTTCCACTCTAGTGGTTGCCTAAGGTTTACCATAGGTGGTTTTGGAATGCATCCTATCAATTCTTGTTGCCAATGTAGCAACAATTGTGGTAAGGTCCTGAAGTTACTCATCTAGAGTTTTTCCATTTTGTATTTCGACAACCTGGTCTGCCACCCACTTGCTATTGGCCTCATTGCCAATGTCCCCATTCACACTATCATATGACATGTTTGGGGATGCGATTTATCTAAGTACGAATGGAATCTCAAATAATTTGTACCACACTCCCTTCACTTCACTACGTCACAATGACAAGTTTGGATAACAACACACACACTTGTACACCCACCCGGGGCAACAAGTTTACTAATGCAACAAATACTTCTTATCACTTCAAGTATATTAGAATAAGTAAGCACAAATAAATACTTCTAAATAGTTAAGATATTGAATTCAACTAAGCAAGTGTTTAAGTAACAATACTCCCAAAAACTTTCACACTTAAATGCTTATATTTGAATTCAAACTTCACTACTAACTTCCTTAATTAGCCACGATTCACACTCACACTTTATCTTAATGTGCAGCACCTTACTCCACACAACTCCACAAATCTACACCACCACACACACCTCAATCACGGTGCACTCACTTCACCAATAACTCCTACAGCAAAAACAACAAATTGCACTCCACCTTCACGACAACAATAAGAAATGGAAACAACAACAAATATACTCTACTTCCACAGCAATAATAACAAAACATACTTCACTTTCCACAAGTTCTAACCACAACTTTACAACAAAATAGGCGGCAACTCAAATTTGAAATTTCAATCTTTTCACTAAATTTCAACCTTTTTCAATTAGTAAGTAATGAATTCAAATTCAAATAGCACTCATTAACTCCCACAACTTAAAAGACATGTGTTTGAATTCAAATAAATTCCTTACTAATCAAAACTCAATGCCAAAACTTCAAATTGACTCCTCTAATTCACAAGTACACAATGGAAGTCACAACAACAACTAACACATCCTCCTTCACGCTACAACAAGCCACGGCAAGGATTGGTAAGTTTTTTCAAGTTCCAAAAGTTGTTGAATTAAACAACACTTCTATGATTCTGCCCTTCCACGAAAATTATTGATCCATAAGATGATACAACAACCTTCCCAATCCAACTCCAAAAAACAACAAATTAAATTCCAAGCCAAGGTAATTTCTCAAACTCAAAACCACAACAATCAACACCAATTGCGGTTTTCACTATATCCCTTAAATTTATGATTAATTCCACGAAATCAAATAAAACCAATTCCCTTCTCTCAACATGTCTCTAATACCAAAAAGATGATGTGCCAAAACCACTTCCCAAGCATAATCAAATGACTCAAGAAAACAAGCCTCAAGTCTCTTACAAAACCGTCCAAGTGACTAGGAAATTGCGTGACCCTAATGGAATTATGATGAAATTCAATGATTCAAAGATTCAATTAACTTCCACTAATGAGTAATTTCAGTAATCAACAATAAGAACAAGATAATTACACGTGAAATGGATGAAAAAGACAAGCTCAAAAACCATGAACTCACACCCTTCCAACCTTGCCAATTCACAGCCAATCACTAAGAGCAATTCAATTCTCAATGAACAATCAATCTTAAAAGATGATTATTCTCGAAAAAAAAAAACTCAAATATATCCAAGAAAGATCCAAATATACCCTAGATATGACTCACTAAGAATAAATGAACATACAACAAAGATGGAATCAATATGGCTCACAATTCCCCTTCGTCGCACTCACCACAATTCCAATTCTTGGGTTGAAATTGATAAGAGTTTTGAACTAAGGAAAGAACCCTAAATTCCACACGTGAAAGTGTCTCTCAAATCTGTAAAAATTGGCTTCCTCAAACCCTCTTCTAAGCAAGTATTTATACTTACTACTCTTAGGTTTAGAAAGTGGTCAAAATTACAAGTTTGCCACTTTTAAAGTGGCTAGTCCTAAATGAAAATTACAAGGAAATAAAAGATCCCAAAATGAATTACAACATAAATAATCCATGCAAATGAAAAATATATAAAGAAATTGGTCTTCAAGATGCTGGTCTTCTATAGGATTCATCGACCAGGCTCATCGCCGGTTCAGGTCGGTCCATAGATAACCCACAAGCTGAGTCTGAGGGAGTTTATTCCATTTGCCCTATAAAATATGATAATGTGCCTGTTGGAAAACACAATACAAGAATAATAGAAAAGAGGTTAATATATAAATAATTCCGGGTCGATCTGCTCAAAATGGGCCCTCATCGCCAAGATTTGAAATCCTTTAGTTCTTGCCCTAATGATAGGTCTTATCGGATTTTTATTCCTATCACTCCAAAAATTTACACCACCACACACACCTCAATCACGATGCACTCACTTCACCACAACAATAATATTTCCCTACTCTTTTCAATCACGGTGCAACAAATTTTAATCCCCACAAGTCATTCCTTCACAAGCAACTCCAACGGCAACAACACAAATACTACACTCTACTTCCATGACAACAATAAGAAATGGAAACAACAACAAATACACTTCCACTTTCCACAAGTTCCAACCGCAACTCACAACAAAAGGCAGCTTAATTCAAATTCAAAATGAGATCATTAATTGCAATATTCCACAAATGGTAAGGAGCCACTTTCAAATTCAAATGAACACACAATTAAACAATGACTTAATGTGTGTTTTGAAATTCAAATTGCTTCCCTTAAATCACAACCTCAAATCTGGAAATTCAAATCTAAAACTCACAAATGTTACTCCTCACTTCCGAAAATTCAACAAGACAATTCACACTTCTACAATTGATCACAAAGGATCAACACTTCTTCTCCTTCATGTTCTACCTCAAAGGCACTTCACACTCACGGGCACTTCTCAAAGGAACCAAGAATGTTACAAGTCTCCAAGTATACAACAACAAAACAACAAGATAGCACTTCAACAACATAATTTGAAATAACTCAACTCCACTTCACAATTCGGATCACAATATGAAGAACCCTAATTGAAAGTGATAATCACGAAATCAACCAACACTTAATCCCTTCTCTCAACTTGTGCTCTGATACCAAAAAGATGATGTGCTCAAAACCAAGTCCAAGCACGATCAAATGACTCAAAGAAAACAAATCACAACTCAATTACAAACCGGTCCACTTAGGTGACAATTCACATGAACACCTTTGGAAATTTGATGGAAAAGCAAAGATCAAATGATGCAATTGCAATCTATATATGTAATCTTCACCATATAATATCAAGAATAATTGAATTCCATGTGAATCAAACTAAAAAGGATGGATCAAAACCGTGATATCAATTTCCCTTCAATTCCAATGCAACACCAACAATGAAATGATATTGATTTCAAGTACTAAAAGGAAAATCAATCTTAAACAAGATAATTGTTCACAAATATGTCCAAGAAACTCCAAATCAACCCTAGATATGACTCACTAGAGATGAAATGAAAAAAAAAAAAACAAAGAAAGAAATTGATATGACTCACAATTTCCCCTTGTTGCTGATAAGTTGCAAAATACCCTTATCTAGAGTAATGAAATTGTGCTTTATTGTTGAATTTTTAGATGATTTGTTAAAGAAAAGGATGCTTAATGGAATGAATGTTAATTTCAGGATCCTCTAGAGTATTTTGGAGCTAAGGAAGGAGTTTTGAAGAGTCGGAAGCAAGTTTGGAAGGAATTGGATACATTACATGTGAAGAAAAGAATTCTAGAAAGTACACAAGCGAGATACATGCCCATGCACTTTGCTGTTTTACTTGTGTATACTGAAGCGGATTTCTGGAAAGTACACACGAGAAAAGTACACGCCCATGTACTTTGTTTGTGTATCTAAGTTTTTCTTCTGTTCGATGATGTTTCAAATACACGGCCAATGTACACTCCCATGTACTTGCTCGTGTATATTCACATAAGGACACTTGGAAGTAACATGAGATACACGAAAAGATACACTACTTATGTATCCACTCGTGTATATATCCAATCGGGTACATGTATAAATAGACCACAATTTGCCCCTAGAAACGGAGGTTACGGATTTTTCATTTTCTCTCACTCTCATAACAACAAGGGAAAGAAGATTCTGTCGATTCCAAGGGAGATTGAAGACCCACAAAGAAGAAGATTCTATCTTTAAGGGTTGTGACCATGAATTTTATCTATTTTTCTAGTAATTGCATTTCTTTTGTCCAATTTATGGAGTAGACCCTAGATCTAGATTTTATTTGAAACTCCTCTGTCATGTGATGAAGATTTGGTCATTAATGCGAAGTTGTTGACTTTCTTATGATTAATTGCATGCTCTTCAATTTTTTCTTAGATTCATAGATCCAAATATGAATTTATGCATGATATCATATTAGTTAATTGAGAAATTGCTCATATGATTAGATCTAATGCAATTGATGAGATTTGATTGTTCTTCTAGAGATAGGAAACAAGAGTCTTCTGTTTACATTGATTATTTTGATGCGAATTCATGTGCTTTTATGCAATTCTAGGTTGCTATTAACTAAAGAGAGATCCTATTTGATAAACCTAGGATTAGATAGGTTAATATACTTGAGAAAGTAGTTAACTTGACTAGAGAATTCGACAGTATAAGAAGTCAATTACGACAATCTTCAAAAATTAATGAATTACATGATAGAGAAGGAGTAGAATAAGATCTAGGTTTCTTTTGTTAATTGATAAATCTTCAGAACCATTGTTGTTAGTGAGTTATTATTTTAAGATTAGAGTAATTAAGTTTCAACCAACATTATTAAGCGGCGGTTAGATAATAGGAACGGAGTTAGTACTAGTAGTTGGTGTATCTCTGAGGGACGACCTTGTGCTTACTCGCTATATTATGCTACGATAGGTGCACTTGCCTATTGCTTCGTAGTAGGATTAAGAACAAGAATTCAATTATTAAAACTACGATTGGCAACGATCAGTTGCACTCGCCACAATTCCAATTCTTGGGTTGAAATTGATAAGAGAATTAGAACTAGGATGAACCCTAATTCCCACACGTTAAGTGCTTGTGTATAATCTGCAAAATGGCCTCCTCAAACCCTCTCTTAAGCAAGTATTTATACTTGCTACTCCTAGGGTTAAAAAGTGCTCAAAATTACAAGTTTGCCATTTTTAAGGTGGCTAACCCTAAATGAAAATTACGAGGAAATAAAAGTGTCCCAAAATGGTTACAACATAAATAGTCCATGTAAATGAAAAATATATAAAAGAAATTGATCTTCAACATGCCGGTCTTCTATAGGATTCCATCAGCCCAGCTCATCGTCGGTTCAAGTCGGTCCATGAATAACCCACAAGCTGAATCTGAGGAAGTTTGTCCATTGCCCTATAAAATATGATAAGTGTGCCTGTTGGAAAACACAATACAAGAATAATAGAAAAGAGGTTAATATATAAATAATTCCGGGGTCGATCTGCTCAAAATGGGCCCTCATCGCCAAAATTCGAATTCCTTTAATTCTTGCCCTAATGATAGGTCTTGTCGGATTTTGATTCTATCAATTGGTCCACCATAAACCAAAAACAGAGTGTAGGCAAATAAAATACTTTATTTCTGCAGAAGATATCCTCAAAACATAATAAACCAAAATAACTTATTACAGTTTGTCTATGGCATAAATGCATACAAGGTAGCAAACTCCCACTAAAACTTAATTCACTCAAGTCTTGACACCCATACGAGCAGTGTGCTCATGAGTTTGGGTTACACTCCTTTAGTGAGCGGATCCGCAATCATAGAGTTTGTTCCTATATGCTCTATAGACAACTGTCCACTCTGAACTCTTTCTTTTACAACTAGAAACTTGATCTCTATATGCTTTGACTTCGTCGAGATCCTATTGTTGTTAAAATATAGAACTGCTGACTTATTGTCACAAAATAATTTAAGTGGCCTATTAATAGTATCCACAATGCGCAGCCCTGTGACAAAATTCTGCAACCATATTCCATGATTGGATGCCTCATAACATGCTACAAACTCTGCTTCCATAGTAGAAGAAGCAACAAGGGATTGTTTTAAAGCTTTCCCAAGAGACAGCTCCCCCAACTAACAGATATATGTAGCCTGATGTAGACTTCATACTATCTTAGCATCCAGCAAAATCGAAATTAGTATACCCAACAATCTCGATTTGATCTGACTTCCGATAGGTAAGCATGTAATTTTTTGTTCTCTGTAAGTACCACAAGACCTGTTTGGCTGCTTTCCAATGGTCTAATCCTAGATTACTCAAGTATCTGCCCAACATTCCTGTAATGTACACAATATCTGGACGCGTACAAACCTAAGCATACATTAGATTCCCTACTACCGATGCATAGGGAATCTTTTGCATTTCCTTTTCCTCAAAATCATTCTTAGGGCACTGACTAAGACTAAATTTTTTCTCCCTTAGCTACAGGTGTATCACTTGGTTTGCAATTTTGCATGCCATACCTTTTGAGTACCTTTTCGATATAGCTCTTTTGTGATAATCCAAGAGTACCTCGAGAGCAATCTCGATGTATTTGTATTCCTAACACAAAAGAGGCATCACCAAGATCTTTCATCTCAAAATTCTCAACTAGAAATCTCTTGGTTTTGTGCAATAAGCCTATACCGTTGCTGGCAAGCAATATATCAACATATAAAAACCAAGAAAATATGCTTGCTCCCACAGAACTTATGGTATATACAATCATTGACCAAATTCGTCTCGAAACCATGCGAAGTGATCACTTGATGAAATTTGAAATACCATTGTCGAGATGCTTGCTTAAGTCCATAGATGAATTTCTTAAGTTTACAAACCATATTCTTTGGATCTCCCGATACAAAATTTTCTAGTTGTACCATATAGATTGTCTCATCAATGTCACCATGAGCAAGGCGGTCTTTACATCCATCTGATGTAACTCAAGATCGAATTGTGCCACTAATGCCATTATAATCCTAAAAGAGTCTTTTGAAGAAACCGGTGAGAAAGTCTCTTTATAGTCAATGCCTTCTTTCTGTGTAAAGCCCTTTGCAACAAGACGAGCCTTATACCTCTCCACATTGCCTTTTGAATCCCTCTTGGTCTTAAATATCCATTTGCAACCAATGGGCTTCATACCTTCTAGCAATGGGACAAGATCCCAAACGTCATTGTCTTTCATAGAATTTATCTCTTCATTCATGGCATCAATCCACTTCTGAGATTTAGAACTTTCAATGGCTTGACGGAAGTTTATTGGATCATCTTCCATCATTCCAATGTCAACCTCATGTTCTTGAAGAAATACAGTGTAGTCATCTGGCAGTGCACTTCTTCTTTGTCTAGTGGATCTCCTCAATGGCATAGGTTCTTGAGGTGGTAGAGTTTGTTCTTCTGGAACAGTATCTTGAATGGGATCTCCAATATTGTCTTGTTCTATTGTGTCTTGAAGAAGATCGGGAATAGAATCTTGACCAAATTCAATAACACCTGTGGGAATATCAACGTATTCCTCTTCAAAGACAATATCTCTAACCGTATCTCCCTCGGGAAACTCGACATCCTCAAATAACCGAGCATTTCCTGACTCAAATATTGATTTAGTTGTGGATCATAGAACTTGTAACCCCTTGATCTTTCAGAGTACCCAACAAAATAGCAACTTACTATTCTTGAGTCCAGTTTCTTTTCATTGGGCTTATAAGGTCGTGCCTCAACTGGACATCCCCACACATGTAAATGTTTTATATTAGGCTTTTTCCCAGTCCAAAGTTCATAAAGGGTTTTGTTAGTTGCTTTAGTTGGAACCCTGTTAAGGATATATGCTGCAGTCTTAAGTGCTTCTCCCCATAGTGATTCTGGTAAGGTGGAGTGACAAATCATACTCTTTACCATGTCCTAAGCGTTCTATTTCGTCTTTCAGCAACACCATTCATGGTGGGTGAACCAGGCATAGTGTACTGTGAGACAATACCGCATTCCTCTAGGAATTTAGCAAAAGGTCCTAGATGTTGTTCACCTGAACCATCATATCTACCATAGTATTTCGCCACCACGATCAGATCTAATGCTTTTAATCCTTTTGTTGAGTTGGTTCTCAACTTCAACCTATAAGTTTTAAGCATATCCAAGGACTGTGACTTTCATGAATGAGATAAAGATAGCCATATCGTGAGAAATCGTCTATGAACGTTATAAAATATTGTTGACCATTCCAAGCAACTGTAGGGAATGGCCCACAAAATTTGTATGTATAAGTTCTAAGACGTATAAGCTCCTATTGGCTTCAAATCTCCTTTTATTGGTTTGTTTCCCCTTTATACAGTTAATACAATCATCAAAATCTATACAATCCAAGGGGTTTAGAATTTCATCTGACACAAGTCTCTCCATTCTCCGTTTGGAGATATGACCTAATCTTTTGTGCCATAATGTAGCTGAATTTTCATTAGTTAATTTTCTCTTTATACCTCGTGTACTTAATTGCAGGATTCATTAAATGAAGCAATAATATCAATCAAGTAAAGATTATCATAAACAAATAGAGAACCAGATCTAACTAATTTTGAATCATGAAACAAACTAAATTTCTTATTTCCAAATGAACAAGAATAACCAAATTTGTCCAAAACAGAAACAGAAATCAAATTCCGTCTAAATGACATTACAATGAATGTTTCATTAAGATCCAAATAAAATCCAGTCTTTAATAATCTAACTTCCCAATTGCTTCAACTTCAACTGTCTTGTCGTTACCCACATAGATGTATCTTTTACCATCACTTGGTTTTCAGCAATGTAGGCAACCCTGCGTAGACACACTGATGTGAGTTGTTGCACTAGAATCTATCCACCAAGTGTCTATGGGTACCAAAGTTAAATTAACCTCTGAACAAACTAAATTAAGAAGTGTACCTTTCTTAGCATGCCAAGCATGATAATTGGTGCACTGCTTCTTATAATGCCCTACAACTCCACAGAAGTGACAACCAATACCATTTGATGCATCCGACTTCTTTGGTTGTGTCTTCGAGGTGCCATATTTGCAGCTTCTTTATCCCTTTTCCTTTTATTATCCTTATTCCTATTCTTAGGGGGTTTAAAGGGTAGGTGAGCACTCTCAATCTTATCTTCCTTTAGCTTTCCTCTTCTTGAACACAGTGTGAGATGAGCTCATTCAGAGACCAAGTCTCTTTCTGACAATTATAGCTCACTTTAAACTGGCTAAAATGTACTGGAAGAGAAATCAAAACCAAATGCACTAGCAAGTCCTCTGTGAGGTCTAGCTTGAGTGCTCTTAGCTTGAAAGCAAGATGAGACATCTCCATGATGTACTCCCTAATATTTCCCTTGCCTTTGTACTTCATTGAGATTAGGTTTGCTAGGAGTGTACTTATTTCTGCCTTTTCATTCTTAGCAAACCTTTTCTCAATTCATCAAGGAACTCCTTAGCCTTAGTTATCTTATCAGATATTGTACCTCTAAATGCTTCTGGAATGGCCTTCTTCATGATCAACATACACATGTGGTTTGATTTCTCCCACTTTTCCATCTCCCTCTTGTCATCAGAGGTACTCTTATCAGTAAGAGGTGAAGAAGAATCAGTTCTTAACGCAAGGTCGAGATCTATAACTCCAAGTACTATCAATAGATTATCTTTCCACGACTTGAAGTTAGTGCCATTTAGCATAGGAATGGAATTGATGTTGGCAGTAATATTAGCAGGATTATTCATAGCTGAATGAGAACAACAAACAAATAAACAAGCTTACATAAGCCTTACAACAAAATAATAATAAATTCAAATAAAGGTAAACCCCATCTCAAAATACCGGGTAGCCCATTAATAATTCATCTTTGGACAAAATATTAACTACTAAGTGGTATCTTGGTGTAGTAATCAAACACTGACAATAAGAACATATCAAACAATAAAGCTTCCTTTGGGCCGATTTATTGTTCTCATGTAAAACCAAATAATCATCATGAGTTTATTACCATAGGTGTACTTCCAATTCTGTTAAACATTAACCTTCCTTTGTGCCGATTAAAAATTCACAGAAGTTGTAAGCACACATCCTTTTATATTTTGAAATGAATTAATTTCTACAAGAGAGACTACTTTGGCAGTATGTTGCTTCAATTAATTCATCTCAAAATACATATAAATATATCAATATTCAAATTTAAAATTATATCAAACATTGAGTCAAAGGCAACTCTAATTTTAGCTAAAAACTTATTGGGTCTAAGCACCCATATCCAAACATGACTCAATAATTTAAGCATTAAAATTAGAGTTCAAAAGGAAATTGCGTACTTAAATATCAATCTATAAGTGATTATGTATTTGAATACACGGTTGAAGGCACGGCCGTGTATGTTAGCCTAAAAAACTAACAGAATCTTACACGTTTTGAGTACACGGCTAAAGGCACGGTCATGTATGTTAGCAAAAAACTAACAGAATGTTACACGGTTAAAGATACAGTCGTGTATGTTGGCAAAAAAACTAACAGAATGTTACATGGTTTGAATACACGGCTGAAGGCACGGCCCTATATGTTGACCTAAAAAAACTAACAGAATGTTACACGTTTTGAGTACACGGCCATGTATAACTATGGGTCGAGACCGTGTATACGGAAGATTTTGGCCGTGGAGGAAGCAACGTGATGCATCATTTATTGATGTGGTTCCTAATTCGTTCGAAAACGGACCGTGAAGAAAACCTTAATTCACCGTGGTGAATTACAATCACAGAAAGCAAAATCACCATGTAGAGATCCGATAACATATCGGAATCATGCCGTTCCTAAATACTGTTCGTAGAGACAATATTGAACGAGACAATGGCCATTGATTTTGATGAATCCAGGAGTTGAGGATTCTTTTATGGAGACGAACGTTTACATGTTTTAATGTTTGTCCAAAACCTAATCTCCAGAATTAGAGATAATAACACCTTATAAAAAAAATTACAAAAGTAATTCCTAATGATCAAATAATGTAGGCTCTGATACCAATTGTTGAATCTTGAATAATCCTTTTATGAAAATCATCACAAACAAAATACTAGATCTTTTCATGTTTGATCATTAAGAATTAAAAAATAAATATGCGGAAGCGTACCTAAATCCATTGCGCTCCACGATTCTTAGGTTGTGCGGTCGGCCTTCCAGGTCAATACGTTTTTTTTAGAGAGATCCCTTTTGTTTTCTCCGATAATAGGATACAAAGAGATAAGAAAGGTGTGTGTATGACCTGGGGACCATAACCACTATTTATATAGATAACTATATGTTACCTTTTTGGTATTTCTATTTTAGCCCATCATAAAAATAGAAACTACCCATAAGATCTCTACACATAAAAGGGGTCATATCCTATTAAATATATTAAGACTCAAATAACCAAATCTTATTGATCTTTTAATTGAGCTTAACTTAATACGACAGCCCGCAACACATAATCGTTTCACATATAAGGCCAACGTTGGATTAAGGATCCAACATTGCATGCCATGAATATATGACATGCAGTTGCTGCGTCATATTCCCACGATGATGGAATGTTTCCAACCAGCCACTTTGAAATGCCATTAAACCTGTTGATACTGGCGTTCAATTCTAACGCCGGTTCATTCCTGTCCCATAAAGACAAATTGGGACAGAAAACAAGAAAGGACAGATGTTACATCCTACACTACTTGACACTCGTCGCCAGTTCTCCTCTCAATCACTCAGATAAGCATACTCAACATTATGGTCCCCTTGCCTTTAAATGCTAAACGACCCGAGGAACATGGGGAGCTCAATCAAATAGTCATCCCTTTCAATGGACATATATAGAGGGCTTGTCATGGAAGACATGTTCACTACGTCTGGACCACAACCCAGCAAACACGACCGGTCAACACTCCCACCTAATTGTCGTATTTTATTAGTGAAGGGGTAAGACCATAGTAATTTATGGTGTTATCTTTAATTTAGATGTGTTAGGTTAATTTTCGATCTTAAAAGTCTATAATTTCCCTTAAGCTAGATTCAATACGTAAGAGCAAGAATTACATAACAATATTTTGTTATCCACCTTTTATAGCATAAACACCATGAAACCTTCACAAACACTCCTACTTACACCATGACTTACATCAAATGCACAACCATTTGATAACATATGGATGCATTTCAACAAGAAAATGATAATCTTACTATTGAGGTCTAACAGCTACGCCAAAAGGACAACAAGGAAAAACAAACCCTCCAACAAGAGAAACAAGATGACCACTCACAATCATTATAGCATTCTCCACCGGATCGAGGGGGGAGTCATTCCCCAATAAAGAACAACCATTCCCCACCTTGGATACAACTCACAAGCCATAAAGGTAAACCCTCGAAAGTCCACTCTCAGTGAACTCTCAAAAATGAACCCATTGAGGATATAGACGACTAGATAATTAAAAAAAAAAAAAAACTTACTAACATCAAAGAGACTAAGCAAACTAACCTTTAGGACATGTTTAGTCTAGAGCAATCCCCCTTCACTCAAGATAATAGGGAGAAACCCTACATGAACACATTAAAATACCTCAATTTGAATTTTATGATGGTAATATTGGCCCAACTGAACACTTTAGCTATTATTATGCACAAATAAGCTTGCTAGGTGTCTCAAAAGCCATTACCTATAAAGCCTTTGCAAGAAGTCTTAAGAAGGATGCACAAACCTAGTAACATGGTCTCAAACCAAACATCTCAAGTTTCAAAGAGCCAGGTAAGGTCAAAATGACTTCTTACAAGAGTACATAGCCACTACCATGATCGAGATTCCTAACCTCAACATAAATGTGGCCCTCAATGTTGCCATCCAATGAGTAAAAGATTGATCACAATTATTCTACTCCATCATGAAAAGGCTAGAAGCATTCATCGAGTTCCAAGAGAAGGCCATCAAATATATAAATCAAGAGGATGCAATAGTGGCAATATGACAAGCTAACCAAGCTCCTAAAAAACAAGAACAAATCCCAAGCCAAAGTCTTGTTGGAATTTAAAGACACAGGCATCCTAACCTAGTTAGAGAAATTACGAAATAACCCGATAAGAAGGCCTCCAACAAATATTGCCAATTCCATAGAGACTAAGGCCACACAACAAAAGATTGTGTTCAACTCAACAATACTATCGAAGATTTAGTCTAAAGGTGCTACTTGAAGGAGTACATCGCCAACTCTGAACGTTAAGTTAAGCACAGTTGATAAGGTAACCAACGCACCAAAGCCTTAAAAGCAAACCAACAAGCAACCCATAGTACCATCTATATTATTGTGGGAGGTCTTACTACTAGAGGGTGGACGAGCTCATAGAGAAAGTCCTAAGCTAGATCCAAACATGTCTAACAATTGCTTAATGTTTATAACAAAAACCAAAGGACGAACACCGTAGGCCTTGGGGTTACCAAGAGAGGTTTTCCTTTTTTTATTTTTCTAAATTTTTTTTTTGTATTATTTTAATAATTTTTATTTATATTTATTTAGCTAAATAATTTAATAATATTTCAAACCAATAATATAAGGACAAGTGTTGCTTATGTCATTAACTGATGTGCCTAAACACACTTAAAAGCACATCCAAAGGACTTAAGAAAAACTATCTCAAGTCAAGGCAAAATCGATCCAAAAATGGCACTTTTCAAATGAACCCTAATGATGAAAGGATGAAAATCAAACAACCAATGATATAATCAGAATACTTCAATGAAAATGCCTTCTAACAACACTCTAATTTCATGTAATCCACGCAAATGAAGCCTCAATTTGACAAAGAAAAACCGTAACAAAACAATCCCTTTCCAATGGTGAAAATCACGTTATCAAGGAAATCCTTAAAGATGAATTGGATCAATAAGATAATTCCTTCAAATAATCACAAGAATTCGTGAATAACAACAAGGATATCTGACCAAGAAATATCTCAATTCAACCCTAGATATGACACACTAGAGAAGAAAAGAAATCACAACAAAATGAAATTGATATAACTCACAATTTCAAGATGTTGCACTCGCCACAATTTCAACTTCTTGGGATTGAAATTGATAAGAGAATTTGGAATTAGGAAAACCCTAAGCCCTCTCACGAAATGTGAAGTGTTTGTTTCTGCAAAATAAGCCTCCTCAAACCCTCTCTTAAGCAAGTATTTATACTTGCTACTCCTAGGGTTAAAAAGTGCTCAAAATTACAAGTTTGCCACTTTTAAGGTGGCTAGCCCTAAATGAAAATTACAAGGAAATAAAAGTGTCCCAAAACCAAATACAACCAAAAATAGTTCATAAAAGTGTAAATATAATAAAAGAAATGGTCTTCAAGATGCCGGTCTTCTATAAGATCCATCGTCCAACTCATCGCCGGTTCAGGTCGGTCCATAGATAACCCACAATTTGAGTCTGAGGGAGTTTGTCCATTGCCCTATAAAATATGATAAGTGTGCCTGTTGGAAAACACAATACAAGAATAATAAAAGAGGTTAATATATAAATAATTTTCGGGTCGATCTGCTCAAAATGGGCCCTCAACGCCAAGATTTGAAATCCTTCAGTTCTTGCCCTAATGATAGGTCTTGTCGGATTTTTATTCCTATCATTAACACAAAATTAAAAAAAAAAAAAATCATCTCAACTCTTCATCAAAACATAAACATAGGTAAATTATTTGCAAGTGAACAAAAACACGAGGAATGCTCTTAAATAATATCTTTTTAAAAAAAAATTGCGAAATGGCATACCCAGAAAAAGTATTCTAAAAATAAGTTGCGAAAAGCACGAACTTAGAATACGCCTTCAATTTTGCTAATTTTTGCAAAACTGAAGGCATAGACCATGTCCGAGCCTTCAGCGTTTTTTATTATTATTATTATTGAAAAACAATTATGAAAAATATGGAAAGAAAAAATAAATTTTCTCAATTAAATTTTTTTTTAAAAAAAATAAAAGTTTACATAAAAAATAACAAAAAATCATAAATTATAAAATTATAAAAATTTATTAAAAAATTGATGCTAATTTATTAGAAAATGTTAATTTCCATAAATAATTTATTAGAAAATGTTAATAAATTTATCAATTTCACATATTAATTTACATCAACTAAAAAATTCGATGAAAAATATACATATAAAATAAATAAGAAAAAAATAATCTAATCCCTTATTATTCCTTCCTCTAATGAATTGTCTAACCAGCTGGGTAAATGCATTCGTAGGCTCTCTTGACAGCCTTAGACGTAGAGCAAGAAAAGCTTGTCACTCCTATGTTAGAAGGTGCCCGGAGGTATAGTCGAAGTCTCGATGAGGCATTGGACTCCACTCTATAGCACACCGCGAAGATTTACCTTGATACATTGGTTATTTACCAAAGTGTCTCTTATGCATAGCAGGCAATATAGGGACAAGACCACTGATGGAATGACAATGTGTGCGACATATGTGCTAAGCATTAGGGTCAAGTTGTTGTACATCACACTAGAATCTGGTGGGAATTGTTGGTCCTGTAGCGGATATTCATGTGCTTCAGCCTAACTTCGAAGATGTCGACATCCTGTGGTCCTACAGCACATAAGAATTGGCTACTGTTGGAACATGTCAACCAGTTAGAACTTAACCTCAACCTCTGCGCCATGCTGCTAGTGAGCCTACGAGTACAGCATTACCCCCTCGTGGTCATATATGAATTCAAGACCATGGTAAGCTATACTAACGATAGTGTCATGATCTGAGGATAGTTGGATTTGTCTTAATGTATCAGCCTGCATGTTAGAACAAATCGTAAATTAAATAATTAATGACAAATATGCAATTAATCACCTAGCAAGTATTGATTTTGTACTTACCAGATATCCAAGAACTACTCCCATACGTCCTATATATTGACAACCGATAGATCTATACCACTTCATGTATTCTTCATGAACACCATAAGGGCTCTCCATGTATACCACCCATGCCATACGCTCTTCTCATAAGGATATGTACGTTACATGCTACACTGGTTAATCCACATCAACCCTCTTGCGCAAGTCAATCTGATGGAATTCTTATTAAGTATTCACATCATGTGGAATATATTAAAACCCCCTAAATTGCCTTGCAACATGGTTAAGGTAATGCCACTCGATTATGTGGAAACATGTGAATGACACCTAAGCAGTCCAATTGTGCATGCCACTTCTATAGAAATGTGGTAGGATGTGAATCAAACTACCAATTTATGGCTCTCACTTGACCTAAAGGGTAGTAAATAAAATCCATTGTTAATGATGTATACAATGAAATGAAAAAAAAAAAATACCAAAATACCTACTCATCATGCTGCCTACTGAGAGCATTCTGATATGTGCTAACTACATGGGTCGGGTGATGCTGAGTGTCCTTCTACATCTCTTAGCAAGTGGCCAAGGGAGCTCCAACCTCTATAATCAACCTATGCCAGCTAAGGGGTGTTATGTGTGGGAATTTATTCCATGCCCAAACCTTAGGAGTATGATAACCTCTTCAATCTCGTGAGCCAACGAAAATGATGCAACATAAAGCTAGCAATATAACCAAGCCAGACATGCGAACCCTTAATTATACATTCCTGTAATGTCAAAATACTCGAACAAAAGAAAAAACATTGTGTGAATGAGGAAGCTGGATTTATCAGCATAAATAAATGCCCCTAACAACTACAATATGTACACATACATAAGGCGCTGAACCTGCTCACCATTAATGTGGGTTGGAAAAATCTAGTACATACAATAAAACCATACCATGTTAATGCAACCTTCCCCACTACTAGACCTCGGCCTCACCCTCACATGTTGCACCCTAATCTACGCAACTACTCCTTGTAACTGCCTGACCATCGATGGGGAGGCCTAGTTAAACCTCAACATCTTGTAGGGAGATAGTGAACTCCCCAATCGGCATGTGAAATATATGCATCTCTAGCCTTCATTGCTTGACCAAGACAGTTATCATGTGTCAATCCAGCTATATGAATGGCAGGCGGCTTGCACTTAGGAATCCTACCAACTACAAGAATAGCTCCATTCAAGGATCGACAAGGATGATGTTCTTGTCATGATGAAGTGACATCTCACTCCATCGGACAGCAAGCCATGATTACTCCTAAAATATAAGAAGTTAAATGTTGTACTATTGATAATGTAACATAAATCTCCTAACAAGATAAATGTGGTTTGCCTCTCTGTCCCAAACGACTTATGATTAATGTCATTTCTGCTACATCGAAACTAAAGGATCAAAGAGTCAATGCTCCATCTATTATGTACCAAAAAAAAAAATAAAAAAGTTACCATTAATATCAAAATAATTTTACAACAATTTTTATAATAATAAACCAAGATATTATATTTACAATCAATATATAATTTTTTTAATAATTAATTTTATAATGACTAATTAATTGTGTATCAACAACTAATTATCTACTAATTAATGATTAATTAATGATAGCTTAATTCACATCAATTTTTATAATAATACACCAAGATATTACATTTACAATCAATACTGAATTTTTTTACTAATTAATTTTCTAACGACTAATTATTCATAATTTTTTTACCAATTAATTTTCTAATAAAAATTAATCACATATTAACGACTAACTATCTACTAAAAAAAATTATTGAATAGTGAGGGATGATGTCAAAAGAAAATTGTTAGAGTAATTTATTGAAGGCACAATGCCTTCAATACAAATTGTGATGAGGGCACAGAAACAATTCACACCTTCAATTTTGCAAAAATTGGCAAAACTAAAGGTTTGTTCTAAGCTATGTCTTTGTGACATATTTTTGAAATAATTTTTTTGGATAAACTATTTCGCAATTTTTTTTAAAAAAAAAGATATTATTTAAGAGAATTCCTCTAAAAACACGTCATCTTTTTATAATTTACCTTCTAATTTATAAATTGACACATTAAAGGGTAAAATTACTTTATTTATCCCTCTTTTAATTTTATTTTTTGTAGCATTTCATTTATAATGTAATATATAACATCATGTATATATTATTATATCTACTTTATTGTATTGTAATATGATATATTGCTAAGTAATACATTATATTTTATTAAGGTATTTACAAGTAATGTATATTTTTAACATATATTATTGTTATTTTACATGTTTTTTATTGTTTATGTCTTTTTCTTTTTTCCATTATTATAATTTTATAGTTATTGGACTATTCACGAGGTCGTTATAGTACTTTTTTAAGCTATTAAGATCTTATTCTTCAATCCATTCTACCAAGAAGATTAAGTTTTATTAACTCCAATTCAGTCAATTGAATAATAACCATTCAAAACTTATTATAGTTGCATTACTTTTTTGAGTAATTGTTATTAAATCGTATCCCTATTCCATCCCGTGGCAGAGACATCTTCTAGCCTTAAAACCTAGCAGTGTATTAATTTATTTTCATCAGGTTTTCGGAAGCAACCCATGCACTCTTCAATTGGGCTAAACGAAATTGGCTTCCACTTAATTTTGAAGCCCATAAAAGAGGGAAAATATGCATTGGTCCTTCAACCAGCTCAAAAACGCCAGTTAAATTACAAGGTAGGTCCACTCTATACGGTTTTAATAAATATTTCCATGCTTTGAGTTTGAGCTATTGACTTGGCTGCATCTTGTTAAACCCAAGGTTACCTATAAAATGGAAACAATAATGATCAACAATATCTAAATCTGGGTAAAATTTATGCACTCCAAACCTTCATCCGACACAACAACAACGGTAAGGAGAAGATGAAATCGAAAAAAGACAAGACAAAATTTGGACGCAAGACCCAATAACGAGTATTCCAGTATGAACAGGACACAAGCTCCAACTAGAATTAGAGATGAAATACAGAAAATGAAATTGAATGAAACCTTGCTACACAAGGCTCGGAAAATCAAGCCTGGAATTCGTTTGACTGAGCTCGGTAGCTGGCATTGGGAATTGGGTGCAGGTTGGTCGGTTTTAAGCCTAAAATAAGTGTCCTAAGGACCCGTTTGCGAGACCTAAATTATTAATATAAGCTAATGTTTCATTCGAAATAAAATACAAACGCGTTTCCATCAAGTACGTCATGAGTACTGAGCACCGTAGTTTTTCCTTTTTACCTGGCGTTTCTTAAGTTTCTTCAGCACAAAAACCTTTTCAAAGTACTATCAATACATGCACGCATTACGCATATATGTAGAAGATAAGCAAGGCATCGCCAAACCAAAGCAATCACAAAAACATGGCAGAAGGAAATTCCATTGAAATGAGCAGCTACACCATCCGGAGGAAAAAAGGCTCACTACACGAGTTAACGACGAATCTGACAAAAGTGTACGATCAAAAAAACAGAGCAGCTTTTATCCCCCTAGGCCCTAGCAATGCGCCTTGGGCCAAAGGCTAACAATTACTTCCCCTAAAGTCGTAAACTCCAATGCGCCTACAGGCAGACGAAAATCATAGCATAGGGGAACTGATAAATAATCAGATGGACATGGACTGAGATAGGAAGACACAGGATTAAGATCGAAGAAAGCACCTTGGAAGCGGCTAAATATCACTATCTAATTTGTGAACGACAAATTTCCAGAGCAAATAAAATCTGGACTTCATCGTGAATATCTACTACATCCTCGTGCTTCTAGATATATTTGATTAAATTCCCTTCAGAGGGCACTCAGGCCATGCACAGCAAAATCACCATACCAAGAAACCGATCTAGTAACCATTGATTTGGGCCCTCGATGCTGGACCTACAGCCGAGAGAAAGGCACCTGTCCTTGACTAGGAATGCCTCTTTGATTAGAGAACTGCTCCGCAGCCTTTGGAGGAGCTGAAACTGATCTTGAGAATGCCTGGGCAAGCTCAAGAGCAGACGCCGTTTTTCCCCAAATCTCACACCTGCTTCAGGGGAAACAGGTTTAAGCTCCTCAACTGGCTTGCGCCAAGTCTCTGGAGAAGGTGGCCTCTTCTTCTGCGGCTGCCTATCTGCTTCCCTCACGTTCCTCCGGTTGTCATTATGCCAGTTCCTCCGTTGTGGATCATTTCTGTCATCTGGCCGTGGATCCTTCCTCTCAAATTTCTTCCCATGTCCTTTGATCAGAGGCAGGGTTTTCATTCCTCTCACCATAACGGGCAGGTAGCGCATTTGCAGTACCCCTTTCAGTCCTTGGCACATTGTGTTTGACCCTTCAGATAGTCAAACAATGGAAAATGTTAGAGATGAACCAAGATAATAGCAAATGTGGCAAGGTGGTTAGGCGCAGATGAAGTCTTTAACCTCTCAGAAACTTTGGCCCAATTCACTGTGAACGATAGAAACACCATCAACTCCTCTATTCTTCAGCACCTAAATCATAGTTTGACAAGGTGAAAATCTTGCAGAAATATAGATTTCATCATAAAACACCCCCTATATGTATAAATTTTTTAAAATGGATATTGTGGGTTTGTTCATTACAACAAAAAGCATCATCAGAACAAGTTTTGGACGTTTACTTTGATCTAGTCTTTGCTATTGTCAAATATTACTGTTGGAAGGTCAAGAGGAAACGGTACTAGTGGCTTTTATGAATGATAACTGACAAGAGGATCAAATTATTTTCCCCATTTCCTATTGACATTAATGAAGCAGTTAACAACCACCACGGCAATCTAGAATCACCTACAACTTAAAATTAGTAGTAAAAACAGCTACTCTTTATTACTATAGTAAAGGATTGTAAATATTAGATTAAAAAGATGGGAAATGTTTTCCATAGAACACAGGCACATTATTATCACTGAAAATGAAAATATGGCATGCAACAACAAACAGAGAAGAAAAGGCAACAGAAAAAGGAACATAAGAGTGAAAGAAAATATACAAGTCACAGAAATTTAAAAATCTATGAACTAAATTGGCCACTAAGATGGTCACTCACCAGTTCTCGGGGACGAGCACCACCAAATAACCACGCTCCTGCATCAGTCAACAAATAATTTTGAATCATAAGATTGATCAAATGACCCATTACACTATCAGCAGCAAAATCTACCCATTTTTGAGCTTCACACCCCCCATCATACAACTGAAAAGACCACTCCAGATCCAGGGGGAAATGACATTTTTTTATACTCTAATACAGTTCCAATACAGATACACTGCCAGAAAACATGACAGGTATCAAGAACCAAATTGGTGATTTCAAATTCTGTATTTGTCATGGGATAAAATGAGCAATCACGCAGGCCAAAAAAAGAGGTCATAGCCATATTATTGTGGTAAATCCAGTGCTAAAAACATGCACAGTTCAAAAAAATTCAAATGTGTCTTAACAATGTAAACTCACATAGAATCTACTAAACAACCCTGTGGCATCAACCAGACAATTCAATTCCCATAATTTCACATGAAAAGAATTTCTATATTTCTTTACAAAGCACGCTATTCTTTCTACAGACATCACAAACAAACCTTATTTTAAATCATGTTTTAAAGTAGATTAAAATGTGTAGATTGATATTCTGTTTACTTCTAAGAACTAATGACCTACCAAGTGCACATATATGGACTTCCAACTATCTCCAACAAGGCAAATGTCACAATCTAGAATCCCACCCCAATAGGGTGGTATGTTAGGTAATATATCAATTAATCATCCGATAGAGACCCGGAAATCAAAACACTAATTATATTGAATATAATATAAAAGATCCACACTTTCCAGAGCAAGTTACTCCTTACACAGCTTAAAGCCCAAACATACACTCCACAAGAGAAAATAACAAAAATGACTCCCTTCCCTCTTTCACTACTACTTACCACTATTTATAACACTAGTCTTCTATTTACAAGCCACATGGCATCCCTTTATTGGACTCCCTACTTACTATACTATTACTATTACTATTTATGCTAATAATTCTATTAACTATATCGAATATCTAGCATCATCCACTGATAAACCCAAAACAATTTTAACTCTATTTTTCATTCACACTGCCTACTCCCTCTACAGCACTTGATCATGCGATACTCCAACAGCCATTTTTGCCAAAGACAACAGAGAAACCCAAAACAACTCTCTTTTTATTTGATAGCACAGGAGACTAACCATCCAAAGTCATGACACTCTCAGCACATCTAGTCCAGCACACTAGAATGCTTGAGAAAAACTAAAGTGATTAACCTGTCTGCTCCAATAGCAACCATCACAAAATGGATCCTCAAAACCACAAACCAATCAATTAGATGAAAATTCCATTTACATACCAAAAATGGCCCTGATCTAAATCCCCATATCTACTCCCCTTGAGTGCTTGACCATTACTCCTCTTATCCCAACAACTATATGTAGTAATCAGCATAAAAAGCTAAAAAACTATACATTCTCTACTCCAGAATGAGATAGATTATACCCACTAGGCTTTTTCTTTTTACACAGAAAAAAGTTTCTTGTAAAAATCATTAAAATTTTGTGACATAACTTTACAAGCCATTGTCAAATGTTGCATTTAAAACCATCTAAAGCCTTAGATATATCAGAAAGAAGAAAGTTTTCATCCATGACAATGTCAATCCTAGCAAAGCAGTAAAAGAAGAGAAAAAGTAACCCTGGCCACTCACATTGCCCCCCACTTTGCCTGTTTAAAACGTCATGAATGTATCAACAATAGATGCCACTTCCATGTACTTAGTATATCCTAGTTCCTACTCTCGGCATGCAACATTGCATCACAAATTCTGTGCCAATCTGTCAGTTGTTCTGGCATGCAGAATGTAATAAATATGGTAATCAAGCTTAATGCATCCTTGCATCCATTATACAGCTCTTTGTAAGCATACACACTTGTCCCAACATCCAAAATATTGTCAGGATATCTTTACTTTTACAATGTTATAACCAATATAGAACCATGCAACAAGCTCCTGGCATGCAAGGGAAATGTCAGCTTTACACAAGTTGAACCCCTTTTCTTTTTATTGGTGAGTCAAGTCAGTAATTTTCCTTCTATAGTACCACTGAAAACATAACAGAATACAATCTCCTACTTAAGGAACTAAGAAAGATGCAAGAGGAAATAGGTGATGCAATGCAGCATATAAACAAAGGGAACCCTTTTTTCCTCTTTTGGGTTGGGGTTTTGGTGGGGTGGTGGTTCTTTTTGTTATCACAGATGTGAGGATCAACACACTCAGGGTAATATATCAAAGACACATCAAAAAAGAAATCTGGGAAACTCAAGCATTTTTTATGCAGGCAAATGATGCCACAGCATCAAAGCAAATTCCCTGAAACAGACCATGCTCAAGCAAAAAACTTCAAGCTAAGAAAAATATACGGTAAAAATTTTGGGGGTGGAAGCATAATTATCACTTTACATTTTTTAAGCTATAGGATTCAGGGAGGGTCATTTCACAGACAAGGGTAGAATCAAGATAATATTAATTAAATTTTTATTCCATTTAAGAAAAAAAAAAAAAAAAAACAACTATTTTGATTTCCATCGAATTCCAACTTTTTCTACTTCTAGTGGATATAACACTCATGACACCAAAAATCAACTAAAAGTGGTAAGAAAATTTCATGGAATTACAACAAAGCAACACAAGAATAAAGAAAATAAAACATGTCTTGCCCATTTTCCCGGGAAACTATAAAAAAAAGACACAAAAACAATATGGTTCATCTCAAATTTAAAAGTATGGTTTAAAAATTTTTAAACCGTCCCGCTCACGTTTTCATCCAATTTTTCAACTGGCTTGAACGTGGGTTTTTAAATTTAATTTTGGGGGCCCCTACTCTTGGGTCCCACTCTCCACACCAGATGGGCCATGCTTTGAGAGCCACATTTCCTTGTAATTCATTATTTATCTCCAATTGGCCAGAGTCCATTGACCTTTGATAGACCTATCCCAGTCATACTATCAGCAAGTAGCCATAGAGAAGATAGTCAATCAGAAACTGAAAATTTCTGGGTTGGATACCTGTTTATGATCAATAACTGCTGGTTTTTGGATTTTCTAATGGCTTAGTACGAGGAAGCAATTTTAGCTTAGGCCTTTCTATGCTTCTGAAACCACGGGATGCTGCAACCCCTGATATGAAATTTAACATCAGCTTGCACTAGTTGAGACCCCCAACCGTTTATGACTTGATTCCTCTCTCCGACGTCTGCATAAATAAGATCCTCAGATATCCTACCACTATGAGTCCCATCATTAATATTAAGACCCCGCTCCACATGCCTAGGCAGTGCAGCATCATGATATTCGCTCCCAGACAAAATTTCAACCCTGTTGCCCTTTACATCATCGAAATACCTTGGAACTGAAATCACTCTTCATTTCCATATGTTTCATGACTTCCATGTCAACCTGATAATGGGCTTCAGCGGACTGTTTTGACTGCCATCTACCTGATGACACCTTATCAACAGCACTCGCATGAACTAGTTTGGATGCAGCATTGGAGGCAGACCATGCAGATTGTGCTGGCTCACCAACGCTTGCAGGAGCCTCCTTCCTCATACCCCATGCATTTGGTAAAGACCCAGAGACTCCCTGCACACTACTTCCACCACCACTAGCAGAACCAACATTGCCAGCAACCCTCCCAGAATAGGAACTCAAGCCAGGTAAAGGAAAAACTTGAGGCCCCTGCTGACCTGACACCCTCACCACTGAAGCAACACCTTGGGGTTTTCAGCCCCCAAACGAGAAGAAGGAACCCGAAACTGTCATCACAAACAATACGACGAGGAGCTGATACCCCTTTCCAGAGGCTTCCTCTCATCTTCATCGAAATTGCAGCCAATAGGAACTGCGTGAGTCAAAAAAGGGGTCTTATCATCAAAAGGCCGAGGGGCAGGGGACGAGTTCGGCCTGGATCGATGATCACCTCGGCCCATTGAATTACCCCACGCCCCCGTCCTATCATATCCCAGCCGATCGGATGACCTAACTGACCTGCAAATTACCACTCAACCACATCAAACCACTATTCGATTTCTTCTCCCAGATCCATTTTTCCAAATCAACAGAATTCAATCATCCACTAACCATAAAAAAAACCCACCCTTAAAGATAAACTAAAAAACCCATTATCCGGATCCCGAATTCACCTTTTATCCTCAGATCAAATGGGGAAAAAAAATCGAACGAGATAAAAACTTAATAATTAATTTAATAGACAACCAAAACTAACAAGTATCCAATTTAATAGGGAAAATTTTGAATAAACCCTAGAGCATAAAATAACAAAAACAGAAAAATATACAATACCCAGATCAAGACGTCATGAGTTTCATATCTATATCAATACAAACTGACCAAATAAAGCTTCAAATTTTCAAATAAATAAAATTTAAGGAGAAAAAGAAAATGATATGTAATGTAATTAACGAAAATTAATATATACTCACAATCTATTGTGGAATAGAAAACTTAGACAGCCAGTTCACTCCTATAATTAAATCAAATTTTCTATCATCCTAATAAAAACAATTCAACAACTTTTTTCTTGCCAAAATATTACAATCTACGCATCTTTACATATTTGATCAAATTTTCCCCCTTTTTAAACTTTAAAAGGATATTTATAAACATAGCATCACCCAATATAATAGGTTTTTAATCCATATACATTTATAAACATAGGTGATATACAAGAATGTGTTCCCTCCGTTAAAATAATACATAGGTAGTATTTGAGTTTTTTGAGTAGTGTACCTACTTTTGGTATCTTAATCATGGGCATCCTACGCATTTGTTTGTTGTAATGTAAACACCCTACCGGGTTTGCCCCCCTATTTTGGGTCCAATGTTCTATTTCCTGCCTAGTGGTCCTCTGGGTGAAAAGTTTTATAGGCTATTGTACTTGTGGGGGGGTATCTGCTTGATGCGATGAGTACCACACTCAAATAAATCTTGCCCCCTCTACTTATAGGCATGGTAAAAGGGGTTTGAGGGGGGGTCCTTTTGGTACAGCTCTTGCTAGTGTGTCCAGTTTTGCCATAGGGGAACAAGCCCCTTCTAGCCAATTACACTGGGTTTCAAATCATGAGGTCCCAAAAATCCCCGGACACCTCATACCCGGTCCTACCTAAAGGTAGTGGAGGTAAAAAAACCCAAAGGGGCAAAACCCAGTTTGAAGAGGGCTAAGCGCTAAGCCATAGGTCCAGTTTTAAATACAGTCAAAACCCCTTTCCTTTGTCTGCAAAGGAAAGCTAGAAACAGGCTTTTTCCCCCAAAACTGATCATATCTGCGGAATATTGTTCCTCTGTTCTCTTTTTACTCTACCCCAAAGTATTTTGCTTTGTCAATTACTTCGCATAATAGTAAATTTAAAAGCCCAAAAACTTCATTTACGGGGTAGGCTCTACCCCCTTAAAGAATTTCTGTTTGGGGAGGGCATCGTCCCCTCCATCACCTCTAGCAAGAATTTTGTTTTGCAGTTCAGCTCCATTTTATGCCCCCACAAATCTACTCCATGCTGGCAATTAAAAATAATCCACCCCCTTTTTGTTTGATTTTTTGATGTACTCCGATCCCCAAAAAAAAGATTATGTCCCTAAGTATCTCAATACCAATAAACAAGCATACATACAATTGTTTCAAACCCAATTAAATGGCATGAACAAGCTGTAAATAAAATTCCCAAAGGGCATGAGATTTTATGTGTGCCCTCAATTGACGATTGCAATTACATAAAATCAATTGAAGAATCAATTGATTAATCCATAATTGGCGTAAAACCCCTAATTTTTTATGAACCCTAATTGGGCGTGAAAAAAAAACCAAATAAACAACCCAATTACAAACTAAATTGTACACTAGTAATAATTGGAAGCAACTCAAAAATATTTAATATAACTCAAATACCCTTAACCAACTCGCCACAATTTCAAAAAAGAAATTGATAAGAGTTTGCATGTAAGAGGATGTCTCTCACGGAACAAGTCTGAAAAATGATGTCCAAAAAGCTCCCTCAAAATCTACTTAGCAGTATTCATACTTGTCCAATTAGGAAAAAATAACACAACAAATTACAAAAAAGGGCCACTTAAGTGGCTGGTTTCTTAAAACAACAAATTACAAGTACAAATAGTCTTCAATGGCCAGTTCTTTACTTCAATTGAACACATTGTAGACCTTTTGGAAGTAAGTCTAAGAATGTCCCTAATTTAATCCTTAGTGCATGTTATTTGCCATCCTGTAAAAATCAATAAATATACCTGCTAAAGTGCAAAGATAAGCATTATTAGATAAATATGGCAATATGTGGATTTTTAGGCTCATGCATCCAATTAGGTTTGCCCACCATTGAAACTATAGGGTTGATTCCCATCATCTCCTCGAGCCTTTGAAAGATTTACCCTCAAATCTAAGGGGTCTTCTCTTAGATTAACACCTGGTGTTTGTGTTTGCTTGTTGGCTAAAGGTCTGGAAGAGCCAGTAATGTTTCTAATCTGTTCCTAGAAAGAGCGAACCTCAAACGGAGACATAGCATTCAAGACAATTCGTGTACCATCCTTCTGAAACATGTAAGTGTTTATGAACTCGTTTATGTAGCACATTCATGTTAAAAAAACCACGGTTACCCGGCAATATATGAAAGGTGCACATAGGAAGCACATCACAGATAATCTCATCCCCTGTATCTATCTCCTATACTGAATGGCACATTTGGCCTCTATGTAAACTGCAAGCTACCTCGATCATCCAACCAATGCAATTTTAAGGGTGTGGATTGTGGGCTAGTGGCTAGTTATAAATTATTTACTAATGCAAAAATATGACATTAGGTGCAACTACCACCATTAATGAAAAGAACATATAAGTTACCTCGAATTCGGACAAAGTGTGTGAAAAACCCCCCCCAAATTCTCCCTCTACATATCCGGCATTGAAGTATGGTCATAACCCTGTGTAACACATTTATGTAAAGTAATTTTCACCCTTTTTGTCCTCATGTGTCTCAACGGTCTAAAAACATCATAATATACTTGCAAAGCTAGGGATACATCTATCGTTCAACAACTTCTTCCTCATCATCTTCTTCATTGCCCTCCATAACAGTCA
>JBBMOL010001337.1:0-41855 GCA_037954665.1 Laguncularia racemosa | reverse complement strand
GGTGGAAGCCGTGGGAGAAATCGTGCTTGGAGCCGTGGTGGAAGCTAGACGTGCCAAGGAGAAGAAATTGGGGAACATCAGCCAGAGGATGGCACGGCTTGAAATCTGGCCGTGGGTGTAACAGTGGTACACACTGGGCACGGATGAAGACTTGTTGATTATGCACAGAATAAGGCACGGTTGGAAATCTAGTCGTGGGTGGAGCCGTGGTACACATTGGGCGCGGATGAAGACTTGAAGAATATGCATAGAGGATGGCATGGCTTGACCCATAGCCGTGTGGTGGGGCGTGCCAGGCAGACGAATCTTCACTTCTCGAAATCTACTTGGAAAAGGAAAGATATTTTCGTATCTTGCTAGCAAAAGATCACATGCTATCTCCCTAACAATATAAATAGAACAAACCCTAGAGAGTTTGGAGAACTTTTGGATCTTTGCATCTTGAAGAACCTTGGATCATCTTGGAGGCAGAGCAGGCAACCGGGTTCATCATGTCTTTACTTTTTATTTTCGTTTTGTTGATGAACATGGTAGCTAAGCTACTTTTCTAGCCAAAGGGTGATAGAGCCATTTTATACTCAATCTTTATAGTATAAATTGTGTTAAATTATTATTGATTTTATAGAAATCATAAGGAAATGGTACTTTAATTCTATCATCGTGATAAATCAGGTTAAATGGAGTCAAGGATGCTAATTCAAGTATTTTAGAGAAGTCATCTACAACTTGGATCAAGACAAGGAATTACACCATCGGAGGAAGCACGGTTTGAGGCACGACCAAGGTTCAAACCCTGTTACACACTGGACAAGAAGACGGAAATGTGGACTTTGAACAGAGAGAGACACGGCTTAGGACACGGCCGTGGTGGAAGCCGTGGGAGAAATCGTGCTTGGAGCCGTGGTGGAAGCTAGACGTGCCAAGGAGAAGAAATTGGGGAACATCAGCCAGAGGATGGCACGGCTTGAAATCTGGCCGTGGGTGTAACAGTGGTACACACTGGGCACGGATGAAGACTTGTTGATTATGCACAAATAAGGCACGGTTGGAAATCTAGCGTGGGTGAGCCGTGGTACACATTGGGCCGGATGAAGACTTGAAGAATATGCATAGAGGATGGCATGGCTTGACCCATGCCGTGTGGTGGGCTGCCAGGCAGACGAATCTTCACTTCTGAAATCTACTTGGAAAAGGAAAGATATTTTCGTATCTTGCTAGCAAAAGATCACATGCTATCTCCCTAACAATATAAATAGAACAAACCCTAGAGAGTTTGGAGAACTTTGATCTTTCATCTTGAAGAACCTTGGATCATCTTGGAGGCAGAGCAGGCAACCGGGTTCATCATGTCTTTACTTTTTATTTTCGTTTTGTTGATGAACATGGTAGCTAAGCTACTTTTCTAGCCAAAGGTGATAGAGCCATTTTATACTCAATCTTTATAGTATAAATTGTGTTAAATTATTATTGATTTTATAGAAATCATAAGGAAATGGTACTTTAATTCTATCATCGTGATAAATCAGGTTAAATGGAGTCAAGGATGCTAATTCAAGATTTAGAGAAGTCATCTACAACTTGGATCAGACAAGGAATTACACCATCGAGGAAGCACGGTTTGAGGCACGACCAAGGTTCAAACCCTGTTACACACTGGACAAGAAGACGGAAATGTGGACTTTGAACAAGAGAGACACGGCTTAGGACACGGCCGTGGTGGAAGCCGTGGGAGAAATCGTGCTTGGAGCGTGGTGGAAGCTAGACGTGCCAAGGAGAAGAAATTGGGGAACATCAGCCAGAGGATGGCACGGCTTGAAATCTGGCCGTGGGTGTAACAGTGGTACACACTGGGCACGGATGAAGACTTGTTGATTATGCACAGAATAGGCACGGTTGGAAATCTAGTCGTGGGTGGAGCCGTGGTACACATTGGGCGCGGATGAAGACTTGAAGAATATGCATAGAGGATGGCATGGCTTGACCCATAGCCGTGTGGTGGGGCGTGCAGGCAGACGAATCTTCACTTCTCGAAATCTACTTGGAAAAGGAAAGATATTTTGTATCTTGCTAGCAAAAGATCACATGCTATCCCCTAACAATATAAATAGAAAACCCTAGAGAGTTTGGAGAACTTTTGGATCTTTGCATCTTGAAGAACCTTGGATCATCTTGGGCAGAGCAGGCAACCGGGTTCATCATGTCTTTACTTTTTATTTTCGTTTTGTTGATGAACATGGGTAGCTAAGCTACTTTTCTAGCCAAAGGGTGATAGAGCCATTTTATACTCAATCTTTATAGTATAAATGTGTTAAATTATTATTGATTTTATAGAAATCATAAGGAAATGGTACTTTAATTCTATCATCGTGATAAATCAGGTTAAATGGAGTCAAGATGCTAATTCAAGATTTTAGAGAAGTCATCTACAACTTGGATCAAGACAAGGAATTTACACATCGGAGGAGCACGGTTTGAGGCACGACCAAGGTTTCAAACCTGTTACACACTGGACAAGAAGACTGGAAATGTGGACTTTGAACAGAGAGAGACACGGCTTAGGTCAACGGCCGTGGTGGAAGCCGTGGGAGAAATCGTGCTTGGAGCCGTGGTGAGCTAGACGTGCCAAGGAGAAGAAATTGTGGAACATCAGCCGAGGATGGCACGGCTTGAAATCTGGCCGTGGGTGTGAACAGTGGTACACAAGGGCACGGATGAAGACTTGTTGATTATGCACAGAATAAGGCACGGTTGGAAATCTAGTCGTGGGTGGAGCCGTGGTACACATTGGGCGCGGAGAAGACTTGAAGAATATGCATAGAGGATGGCATGGCTTGACCCATAGCGTGTGGTGGGACTGCCAGGCAGACGAATCTTCACTTCTCGAAATCTACTTGGAAAAGGAACGATATTTTGTATCTTGCTAGCAAAAGATCACATGCTATCTCCCTAACAATATAAATAGAACAAACCCTAGAGAGTTTGGAGAACTTTTGGATCTTTGCATCTTGAAGAACCTTGGATCATCTTGGAGGCAGAGCAGGCAACCGGGTTCATCATGTCTTTACTTTTTTATTTTCGTTTTGTTGATGAACCTGGGTAGCTAAGCTACTTTTCTAGCCAAAGGGTGATAGAGCCATTTTATACTCAATCTTTATAGTATAAATTGTGTTAAATTATTATTGATTTTATAGAAATCATAAGGAAATGGTACTTTAATTCTATCATCGTGAATAAATCAGGTTAAATGGAGTCAAAGATGCTAATTCAAGAATTTAGAGAAGTCATCTACAACTTAGATCAAGGACAAGGAATTACACCATCGGAGGAAGCACGGTTTGAGGCACGACCAAGGTTCAAACCCTGTTACACACTGGACAAGAAGACGGAAATGTGGACTTTGAACAAAGAGAGACACGGCTTAGGACACGGCCGTGGTGGAAGCCGTGGGAGAAATCGTGCTTGGAGCCGTGGTGGAAGCTAGACGTGCCAAGGAGAAGAAATTGGGGAACATCAGCCAGAGGATGGCACGGCTTGAAATCTGGCCGTGGGTGTAACAGTGGTACACACTGGGCACGGATGAAGACTTGTTGATTATGCACAGAATAAGGCACGGTTGGAAATCTAGCCGTGGGTGGAGCCGTGGTACACATTGGGCGCGGATGAAGACTTGAAGAATATGCATAGAGGATGGCATGGCTTGACCCATAGCCGTGTGGTGGGACGTGCCAGGCAGACGAATCTTCACTTCTCGAAATCTACTTGGAAAAGGAACGATATTTTCGTATCTTGCTAGCAAAAGATCACATGCTATCTCCCTAACAATATAAATAGAACAAACCCTAGAGAGTTTGGAGAACTTTTGGATCTTTGCATCTTGAAGAACCTTGGATCATCTTGGAGGCAGAGCAGGCAACCGGGTTCATCATGTCTTTACTTTTTATTTTCGTTTTGTTGATGAACCTGGGTAGCTAAGCTACTTTTCTAGCCAAAGGGTGATAGAGCCATTTTATACTCAATCTTTATAGTATAAATTGTGTTAAATTATTATTGATTTTATAGAAATCATAAGGAAATGGTACTTTAATTCTATCATCGTGATAAATCAGGTTAAATGGAGTCAAGGATGCTAATTCAAGTATTTTAGAGAAGTCATCTACAACTTGGATTAAGACAAGGAATTACACCATCGGAGGAAGCACGGTTTGAGGCACGACCAAGGTTCAAACCCTGTTACACACTGGACAAGAAGACGGAAATGTGGACTTTGAACAAAGAGAGACACGGCTTAGGACACGGCCGTGGTGGAAGCCGTGGGAGAAATCGTGCTTGGAGCCGTGGTGGAAGCTAGACGTGCCAAGGAGAAGAAATTGGGGAACATCAGCCAGAGGATGGCACGGCTTGAAATCTGGCCGTGGGTGTAACAGTGGTACACACTGGGCACGGATGAAGACTTGTTGATTATGCACAGAATAAGGCACGGTTGGAAATCTAGCCGTGGGTGGAGCCGTGGTACACATTGGGCGCGGATGAAGACTTGAAGAATATGCATAGAGGATGGCATGGCTTGACCCATAGCCGTGTGGTGGGGCGTGCCAGGCAGACGAATCTTCACTTCTCGAAATCTACTTGGAAAAGGAACGATATTTTCGTATCTTGCTAGCAAAAGATCACATGCTATCTCCCTAACAATATAAATAGAACAAACCCTAGAGAGTTTGGAGAACTTTTGGATCTTTGCATCTTGAAGAACCTTGGATCATCTTGGAGGCAGAGCAGGCAACCGGGTTCATCATGTCTTTACTTTTTATTTTCGTTTTGTTGATGAACCTGGGTAGCTAAGCTACTTTTCTAGCCAAAGGGTGATAGAGCCATTTTATACTCAATCTTTATAGTATAAATTGTGTTAAATTATTATTGATTTTATGAAATCATAAGGAAATGGTACTTTAATTCTATCATCGTGATAAATCAGGTTAAATGGAGTCAAGGATGCTAATTCAAGTATTTTAGAGAAGTCATCTACAACTTGGATTAAGACAAGGAATTACACCATCGGAGGAAGCACGGTTTGAGGCACGACCAAGGTTCAAACCCTGTTACACACTGGACAAGAAGACGGAAATGTGGACTTTGAACAAAGAGAGACACGGCTTAGGACACGGCCGTGGTGGAAGCCGTGGGAGAAATCGTGCTTGGAGCCGTGGTGGAAGCTAGACGTGCCAAGGAGAAGAAATTGGGGAACATCAGCCAGAGGATGGCACGGCTTGAAATCTGGCCGTGGGTGTAACAGTGGTACACACTGGGCACGGATGAAGACTTGTTGATTATGCACAGAATAAGGCACAGTTGGAAATCTAGCCGTGGGTGGAGCCGTGGTACACACTGGGCGCGGATGAAGACTTGAAGATTATGCACAGATGAAGGCACGGCTTGAAATCTAGCCGTGGGTGTAACCGTGGTATACACTGGGCGCGGATGAAGACTTGAAGAATATGCACAGAGGATGGCACAGCTTGACCCACGACCGTGTGGTGGGGCGTGCCAGGCAGACAAATCTTCACTTCTCGAAATCTACTTGGAAAAGGAAAGATATTTTCGTATCTTGCTAGCAAAAGATCACATGCTATCCATCTAATAATATAAATAGAGCCAACCCTAGAGGGTTAGAAGGAACTTTTGAATCTTTGAATCTGGAATCACCTTGGAGACAAGAAGGAACGAAGAGGCAGAGCAGGCAATCGGGTTCATTATGTTTTTATTTTTATTTTTCGTTTTATTGATGAACATGAGTAGCTAAGCTACTTTTCTAGCCAAAGGGTCATAGATGCTTAATTCTCCACGAATTGTGAGGTCTAATTGACTTGTATTTATTCTATTCTTTGCTTTCGGGTATTCATATATCTTCTGATCGTTTTGTCATTATTATCTTTGTTGATTGGTATGAATAGAGCTCTTTTACTCAATTAGCAAGTTAATATATTGTCAACTAGCACGTCAAATCCGTAATTGTTTGATTGTTCTAGTCTTAGTGACGCAATAACATGTTTGGTTATAAAAGAGATGATCGAATTCATGTTATGGAGGTGTGTGATCATGTTTAAATAGGTTATCTTATAATCTACTGGCATGAATTGGTGGTCTCTCTAGATCATAATGCTATTGATAGGTTAAATCCTAAGCGCTTGTCTAGGGTTGTTTAATCAATAAGAGAAATAATTCAAAGCGCTTCTCTGAGGTTATCGAGGAAGTAAGGTGAGATAGGTTGTTAGAGCTTGTTAATAACCATAACCAGTTTATCTAGAATTAAGAATAGAAAACATTTGCATCGATGATCAATTCCTAGAATTAAACTATCTTGATTCCTTTGGCTAGGCTTTTATTAATATCCGATTTTCTTAACTTGTTTTACTTTATTTTGATTCACAGACAAACCCCCCCCCATTTTTCTTTTCCCTTTTATTCTCCTTGAATAGAAATAAGTTTAACCAATCTTTGTGGATTCGACCCTACTCACCACTATATGCAAATCATATAATTGCCTAGGAGTAGGTTTTATTTTTGTTGGATTCGACACTCATCAAATTTTGGCGCCGTTTCCGGGGATTGGTGTCAAATTTATTTCTATTCTTGTATGACTCGTTCTTCTCAGACAGGTGAACTAACTTATAATCCAGAGATTGAGAAGACTCTAAAGAGGCTGCGACAAGAAGCTAGATCATCCCCCAGACCGAACTTAGTATCGGACTTGTCTGATTCATCCCTTAATTCTGAAAAAGAGGACGACATGGCAAATCTCGAGAGAACCTTAAGGGAGTTGGCTGCACCGGATGTGAATCAACAACCACTTTATATTCACTATCCCGAACTAGCTGTGGAATTCGAATTGAAATCTGGGTTAATACATTTGCTACCCACCTTTCATGGTCTTGAGAATGAAGATCCTCATAAGCATTTGAAAGAGTTCCATATAGTGTGTTTTAGTATGAGGCCGCAAGGAATAACCGATGATCAAATCAAGCTACGTGCTTTTCCATTTTCTTTAAGTGCTAAAGCTAAAGATTGGTTGTTTTATTTACCTCCAGGTTCTATCACCACTTGGACAGATATGGTAAGACTTTTCTTGGACAAATTCTTCCCCGCATCCAGAGCCACTGGTATAAGAAGAGAAATTTGTGGTATAAAACAAAGGGACACCGAGACACTTCATGAGTATTGGGAGAGGTTCAAGCAATTGTGTGCAAGCTGCCCACAACATAGGATATCTGAACAACTCCTTATCCAATACTTCTACGAGGGCCTACTTCCGATGGAAAGAAAGATGATGGATGCTGCAAGTGGAGGCGCCATAGTAAACAAAACCCCTGGTCAAGCTAGGGAATTGATCTCCATTATGGCTGCCAATTCGCAACAATTTGGGTATAGGCATGATACATCTTCAAGGAAGGTAAATGAGGTAAGTGTGTCTAACCTTGAACATCAAATTTCTAATCTAACCTCCTTTGTATAACAGCTAGCTCTTGGAAAAACACAGCAGGTGAAGGCTTGTGGAATTTGCGCTACTCCTAATCATCCGACCAACATGTGCCCCACATTGCAAGATGACGATCATGAACACGCCAATGCTGTAGGCGGATTCCCAGGATAGCCACAAAGGAAATATGATCCCTATTCAAATACTTACAATCCCGGATGGAGGGATCACCCTAACTTCAGATATGGCAATAAACCACAAAACTTCCAACAATTCCAACCTAAGCCATCAAACCAAGTATCACAGGCTCCTTCCACTTCAGGTATATCCCTTGAGGAAATTGTTAAATCACTCGCTGTTAATACAAAACAATTTCAGGATGAGACAAAGCAGAGCATCCACAACTTGGAAAATCAGGTAAGTCAACTTGCTTCTTCTATAAATAGGTTGGAAACTCAAGGTAAGTTACCTTCTCAAACCATCACAAATCCAAAGCAAAGTGCTAATGCAATTACCTTGAGAAGTGGAACAAAATTGCAGGGATCAAAGGAGAAGGATCACCGAACTAATCCTGAGGAAGAGACTGAGAAAGAAACTCCAACTCCAAGCCAGCAAAACAATCAGATCAAAGGACCCCTCATTGAACCACCAAAGGTCATGACAACAGCACCTCCTTTCCCTTCCAGACTAGCAAAATCCAAGAATGAAGCTGAAGAAAAAGAGATTCTTGACACTTTTCGCAAAGTTGAGGTAAACATTCCCTTGCTGGATGCAATTAAGCAAGTACCTCGTTATGCTAAATTTCTAAAAGAATTGTGCACTAATAAAAGAAAGCTGAAAGGTAATGAGAAGATTAGTGTAGGTGAGAATGTTTCGGTTATTCTTCAAAAGAAGCTTCCTCCTAAATGTAAAGATCCAGGTATGTTTACTATTCCTTGCAAAATAGGTAACCTTGGAATCACTAAAGCTATGTGTGATTTAGGCGCTTCAATCAATGTTATGCCTTTGTCTGTTTATCAATGTTTAAATGTTGGCCCCCTAAAGGAAACAAGCGTTATTGTTCAACTTGCTGATAGGTCCAATGTTTATCCTGAGGGAGTTCTAGAAGATGTTTTAGTACAAGTTAATGGTTTGGTTTTCCCCGCAGATTTTTACGTGCTTGACATGGAAAATTATGATTCTCGTAATTCATCGATGATATTATTAGGGAGACCATTTCTTAAGACATCTAGAACAAAAATCGATGTACATGATGGTAACCTCACTGTGGAATTTGATGGTGAAGTGATTAAATTTAACATTTATGATGCCAGGAAATATCTTAGTGACATCTCACCCGTTTTTGTTGTTGATGTTATTGACCCATTAACACGGACTACATTTGATTTGATAGATGATGATGAGTTGAAAGTTGTACTTAATAAGAGTCTTACGATTCATGCATTGAAAACTCTTAAGGAGACGTTTGTAATATCCTCTGATTTGCAGGACAAGATTTGGGAGTTGGAATCATTAAAACCTATCAGGTATGATGTGTCCTACATTCATTTACCCCCTTCTAACACAAAACTTCTTCCTTCTATTATGCAGGCACCGAAGCTAGAATTAAAACCCCTACCCGAACATCTAAAATATATTTTCTTAGGAGAAAAGGGGACTCTTGCTGTGATAGTCTCCAACAAGCTAAGTACTTTAGAAGAAGAAAAGTTGCTTCGGGTGTTGAGGGAGTACAAAGAAGCCATTGGGTGGTCCATAGCTGATATCAAAGGACTAAGCCCCTCCACCTGCATGCACAAGATTTTGATGGAAGATAATTGCAAACCTTCAAGGAAAGTTCAGCATCGTTTGAATCCACCTATGATGGAGGTAGTTAAGAAAGAAATCTTGAAACTTCTTGATGCAGGTATGATCTATCCAATTTCCGACAGCAAATGGGTAAGTCCGATCCAAGTTGTCCCAAAGAAAATAGGCTTAACTGTGATTGAAAACTCTGATGGTGAGTTAATTCCTACTCGGGTTCAGAATGGATGGAGGGTTTGTGTTGATTACAGGAAGTTAAATGCGTCAACTCGGAAGGACCACTTCCCTCTTCCTTTTCTTGATCAGATGCTTGAACGTTTGGCGGGCCATTCTCACTATTGTTGTCTTGATGGTTATTCAGGTTTTCATCAAATTCCAGTGGCACCGGAAGATCAAGAGAAGACCACTTTCACTTGTCCATTCGGTACTTTTGCGTATCGAAGGATGCCTTTTGGGCTCTGCAATGCCCCAGCCACATTCCAAAGATGTATGGTTATTATATTTTCAAATATGTGGAGAATATTATAGAAGTTTTCATGGATGACTTTACTGTCTATGGTAATTCTTTTGATTCATGTTTGACTAACCTTACAAAAGTGCTTCAAAGATGTATAGATAAGAATCTAGTGTTGAATTATGAAAAATGTCACTTTATGGTTGAATAGAGTCTCATTTTAGGCCATATTGTATCTTCTAAGGGGCTTGAAGTCGATAAAGCTAAGGTAGAACTGATTAAATCTTTACCTTACCCTGTAAGTGTACGGGAAATTCGGTCTTTTCTTGGGAGTGCAGGATTCTATCGACGCTTCATCAAGGATTTCTCCAAGATTACTCAACCCCTATGTCGATTGCTACAAAAAGAAGTGACATTTGGGTTCGATGAGGCCAGCAAGAATGCTTTTGACACATTGAGGGACAAGTTAACTTCTGCTCCAATCATCCAACCACCCGACTGGACCCTTCCCTTTGAAATCATGTGTGATGCGAGCAACTATGCAGTTGGAGCAGTTCTTGGCCAAAGAGTTGGGAGAGCTTCTCATGCCATTTATTATGCTTCCAGAACTTTGGATAATGCTCAATGCAACTATTCCACAACGGAAAAAGAACTCTTGGCTGTTGTTTTTGCATTAGAAAAATTCAGATCATATTTACTTGGTACTAAGGTAATTGTTTACTCTGATCATGCAGCTCTTAAATACCTGCTCGCGAAGAAGGAGGTGAAACCAAGACTTATTCGATGGATACTCCTCTTACAAGAGTTCGATCTGGAGATACGTGATAGGAAAGGCTCAGAAAACTTAGTTGCCGACCACCTCAGTCGAATTCCTATCAGTGAAGGGTCCACACAAATATAAGATGATTTTCCATATGAGTATCTCTTTTCTATTTAAAAGACAATTCCGTGGTATGCTGATATTGTCAATTATTTGGTTACTAAGACACTACTAAGTGATTTGTCTAGGGCTTAAAAAGATAAAATTAAAAGTGATGCTAAGTATTATGTATGGGATGATCCATATTTGTGGAAACATTGTGCTGATCAAATCATTAGAAGGTGTATTTCTCAAGACGATATTCCTTCTGTCTTGCAATTTTGTCACTCATATGCATGTGGTGGACATTTTGGCCCTAAGAGGACAGCTCAAAGGTATTAGGGTGTGGTTTGTTTTGGCCTACATTGTTTCGTGACTCTTTTATGTTTTGTAAGTCTTGTGAACGATGTCAAAAGATTGGGAACTTAGGACGTAGAGATCAAATGCCACTTACCCCTATTCTTGCTTGTGAAATATTTGATATATGGGGTATTGACTTTATGGGTCCTTTTCCTCCTTCTTTCGGTAATGTTTACATCCTTCTTGCTGTGGATTATGTTTCAAAATGGGTGGAAGCCAAAGCGACTCGAACTAATGATGCTAAAGTTGTTGTGGATTTTGTTAAATCTCATATTTTTGCTAGGTTCGGGACACCAAAGGCTCTTATCAGTGATCGTAGCACACACTTTTGTAATAGGATAGTGGACACTCTACTAAAAAAATACAGGGTCACTCATCGCACTTCCACCGCATACCACCCTCAAACCAATGGATTGGCAGAAGTCTCAAATCGAGAAATCAAGTCTATTCTGGAAAAAACCGTCAATCCAAGCAGGAAGGACTGGAGCACAAGACTTGAGGATGCATTATGGGCCTACCGAACAGCTTACAAGACCCCTATAGGTATGTCTCCTTACCGTTTAATATTTGGCAAACCATGTCATCTCCCTGTGGAGCTGGAACATAGGGCGTATTGGGCTGTAAAACAATGTAACATGCGAATGGATGCGGTAGGTGAACACAGAAAACTTCAATTACAAGAACTTGAGGAGATTCGAAGAGAAGCTTATGAGAGTACTAAAATCTACAAGGAAAAAACAAAGGATTTTCATGATCAAATGATTTCCCGAAAGAATTTTTCTGTAGGTCAAAAAGTATTACTTTACCATTCTCGATTGAAATTGTTTCCTGGCAAACTACAATCACGGTGGATTGGTCCTTTTGTTATCACTAACATATTTTCACATGGTGCAGTTGAGATCGCAAGCCTTGAAACTAGTAAGACCTTCAAAGTCAATGGTCATCGCTTGAAACCTTTTTATGAAGGATTTCAAGTATGTAATATTGAAGAAACCAGTTTAACTCACCCCGAGTATTGTGATTGATGACAGGAACGTCTAGCCAAAGACGTTAAAGAAAAGCGCTTCATGGGAGGCAACCCATGTCAAAAAAAAAAAAAAAGGAAAAAAATTTTTGTTTTGATTTTAGTGCAGTTTTTGAACTCTTTAGATCAACTGCAGCAAGGACACATAATCAAATGACACTTTCTAGAGCTTAAGGGGAGAACTCCAATACTAGGGAAGTACCAGCATTTCCTTTCTATTATTCTTTAATGTTCCTTGTGTTGTTAATTCCTCTTTCATTGTACTGAATTAGAAACAGTGAGGACACTATTCAAGCTAAGTGTGGGGGAGAGGATAATAAATTATAGAGAATAGAGAATTGATCCATACTTTGAATGTTTGTCCTTAAGCAATTTTAAGCCAAATTTTTTCAAATTTATCATGAAATCTAGAGATTGTACTAAATGTTATAATAAGCATCTACATAATGTGAAATTGACTAGTTCAAATGCTTTACGCACCCACTGCTGTGATTAGAATACATGGTTAAAATTAAGTAGTGAAATCTTTAAGAAACAAATTTAACTTATATTTAGCTTTAGAATTGGAAGTCTAAGAGTAAGTCGAGTCCCTAAGTGAAAAATAAACAAGTTTACTTGTAGGTTATATTAGCTACTGTATACTCTTTGAAGTTGTTTGTAAAGCAATCATAACACTTTAAAAAAAAAAAATCAAGCATAGCCATTACTCCAATGATTCAACTAATTGAGTTAAGAGTATTCAAACTTGAATGTTAGAGTGAGGAAGAGTCCGTAGGGGTATCTCAAAACCCGGTCACTTAAGTGATGAGCTCGAGATGTTGCCGACTTAATGAACTCACTATAACGATAAGGGCGAAAAGGGCAAAAGTTCATGAAATGAAGCGGGCAAAAACCCGTCAAAACAGATGCTTGAATAAATCAAAAGAACATGAATGTAAACATTCATTAAATAAAACAAGACTAGAAAAGGGAGAAAATCTATGGAAAGAGTTGATACTATATGCTTTTACTTTATGTTGCAAGGATTATATGTTTGCTAATGTCCAATGATGTTTAATTGGGTGTTTTTCCTTAGTGGATTAAGTATTTACTTTTGGAATAAAAATTCTTTTGCTAAGCATGAGGATTAAAGTTTGTTTTGTTTAGATTAGCTATTGAATTTTGTCCATAGTAATTTGATCACAGGAAACCAGTTTGGTTGAAGTAGTAGAGATTAAAACTACAAGTCATGAATTACAAATGAATAGATGCTTGGAATGATGAAAAGAAAGTTTGTATAATCTATGACAGATTTCTCAATTGATTTGATGCAATTGCTTGAGGTCAAGCAAGAGTTTAAGTGTGGGGGAATTTGATAGAGCCATTTTATACTCAATCTTTATAGTATAAATTGTGTTAAATTATTATTGATTTTATAGAAATCATAAGGAAATGGTACTTTAATTCTATCATCGTGATAAATCAGGTTAAATGGAGTCAAGGATGCTAATTCAAGTATTTTAGAGAAGTCATCTACAACTTGGATCAAGACAAGGAATTACACCACCGGAGGAAGCACGGTTTAAGGCACGGCCAAGGTTCAAACTGTGTTACACATTGGACAAGAAGACGGAAATGTGGACTTTGAACAGAGAGAGACACGGCTTAGGGCACGACCGTGGTGGAAGCCGTGGGAGAAACCGTGCTTGGAGCCGTGGTGGAAGCTAGACGTGCCAAGGAGAAGAAATTGTGGAACATCAACCAGATGAAGGCACGACTTGAAATCTAGCCGTGGGTGTAACCGTGGTACACACTGGGCACGGATGAAGACTTGTTGATTATGCACAGAATAAGGCACGGTTGGAAATCTAGCCGTGGGTGGAGCCGTGGTACACACTGGGCGCAGATGAAGACTTGAAGATTATGCACAGATGCAGGCACGGCTTGAAATCTAGCCGTGGGTGTAACCGTGGTACACACTGGGCGCGGATGAAGACTTGAAGAATATGCACAGAGGATGGCACAGCTTGACCCACGACCGTGTGGTGGGGCGTGCCAGGCAGACAAATCTTCACTTCTCGAAATCTACTTGGAAAAGGAAATATATTTTCGTATCTTGCTAGCAAAAGATCACATGCTATCCATCTAATAATATAAATAGAGCCAACCCTAGAGGGTTAGAAGGAACTTTTGAATCTTTGAATCTGGAATCACCTTGGAGACAAGAACGAACGAGGAGGCAGAGCAGGCAATCGGGTTCATTATGTTTTATTTTTATTTTTCGTTTTATTGATGAACATGAGTAGCTAAGCTACTTTTCTAGCCAAAGGGTCATAGATGCTTAATTCTCCACGAATTGTGAGGTCTAATTGACTTGTATTTATTCTATTCTTTGCTTTCGGGTATTCATATATCTTCTGATCGTTTTGTCATTATTATCTTTGTTGATTCGTATGAATAGAGCTCTTTTACTCAATTAGCAAGTTAATATATTGTCAACTAGCACGTCAAATCCGTAATTGTTTGATTGTTCTAGTCTTAGTGACGCAATAACATGTTTGTTTATAAAAGAGATGATCGAATTCATGTTATGGAGGTGTGTGATCATGTTTAAATAGGTTATCTTATAATCTACTGGCATGAATTGGTGGTCTCTCTAGATCATAATGCTATTGATAGATTAAATCCTAAGCGCTTGTCTAGGGTTGTTTAATCAATAAGAGAAATAATTCAAAGCGTTTGTCTGAGGTTATCGAGGAAGTAAGGAGAGATAGGTTGTTAGAGCTTGTTAATAACCATAACCAGTTTATCTAGAATTAAGAATAGAAAACATTTGCATCGATGATCAATTCCTAGAATTAAACTATCTTGATTCCTTTGGCTAGGCTTTTATTAATATCCGATTTTCTTAACTTGTTTTACTTTATTTTGATTCACAGACAAAACCCCCCATTTTTCTTTTCCCTTTTATTCTCCTTAAATAGAAATAAGTTTAACCAATCTCTGTGGATTCGACCCTACTCACCACTATATGCAAATCATATAATTGCCTAGGAGTAGGTTTTATTTTTGTTGGATTCGACACCCATCAAAGGGTCATAGATGTTTAATTCTCCACGAATTGTGAGGTCTAATTGACTTGTATTTGTTCTATTATTTGCTTTCGGGTATTCATATATCTTCTGATCGTTTTGTCATTATTATCTTTGTTGATTGGTATGAATAGAGCTCTTCTACTCAATTAGCAAGTTAATATATTGTCAACTAGCACGTCAAATCCGTAATTGTTTGATTGTTCTAGTCTTAGTGACGCAATAACATGTTTGGCTATAAAGGAGATGATCGAATTCATGTTATGGAGGTGTATGATCATGTTTAAATAGGTTATCTTATAATCTACTAGCATGAATTGGTGGTCTCTCTAGATTTTAACGCTATTGATAGATTAAATCCTAAGCGCTTGTCTAGGGTTGTTTAATCAATAAGAGAAATAATTCAAAGCGCTTCTCTGAGGTTATCGAGGAAGTAAGGAGAGATAGGTTGTTAGAGCTTGTTAATAACCATAACCAGTTTATCTAGGAACAAGAATAGAGAACATTTGCATCGATGATCAATTCCTTGAATTAAACTATCTTGATTCCTTTGGCTAGGCTTTTATTAATATCCGATTTTCTTACCTTGTTTTACTTTATTTTGATTCACAAACAAAACCCCCCATTTTTCTTTTCCCTTTTATTCTCCTTGAATAGAAATAAGTTTAACCAATCTCTGAGGATTCGACCCTACTCACCACTATATGCAAATCATATAATTGTCTAGGAGTAGGTTTTATTTTTGTTGGATTCGACACCCGTCAATGATCAATTAAGTAGCATAAAGATGAAGATTCCTCCTTTCCAAGGGAAGAATGATCCCGAGGCGTACTTAGAGTGGGAGAAAAAGGTGGAGATGGTGTTTGATTGTCATAACTATAGTGGGAGAAAGAAAGTAAAACTTGCTGCCATTGAGTTTTCGGATTATGCTATAGTGTGGTGGGATCAACTAATGTTGAATAGGAGAAGGAGTGGCGAGCCACGTATTGAGTCTTGGGAAGAGATGAAAAGAGTGATGAAGAAGCGGTTTGTGCCTGCGTATTACTATCGTGAATTGCACAACAAGTTGCAAACTCTGAGGCAGGGAAGCCGAAGTGTAGATGAGTATTTCAAGGAGATGGAAGTCACTATGGTTCGGGCGAATGTAGAGGAGGATAGAGAGGCTACAATGGCTAGGTTTCTTGCTGGGTTGAATAGAGAAATCCAAAATGTGGTTGAATTGCAGCATTATGTAGAATTGGAGGATATGGTTCACATGGCTATAAAGGCTGAGAACCAGCACAAGAGGAAAGGTAGTAGTAATGCACGGTTTCCACAGGGTAATGGTTTATCCACTTGGAAGACTAACCAATGGAAGAAAGAAGAAAAGCCTTTACCCACCAAACCAAAAGGGGAGCTGAGGTAAGCGGGTTCTACTCCTGTTAACCAAGGTAACCCTGATTCGTCTACTTCTAGAAATCGTGACATTAGATGTTTTAAATGCCAAGGTAGAGGCCGTATTGCTAGTCAATGTCCAAATAGGCATGTAATGATTTTGCGTGATGATGGAGAGTATGAGACTGAGGGGGATAGTAAAGAAGATGATATGCCTCCATTAGAGGATGCTAGTGATGATGAGGAGCCTGCAATGGGAAGGCTAGTGGTAGTAGTGAAGCGAGCATTGAATGTGCAGGTGAAGGAAGAAGAGGAGGTGCAAAGAGAGAATAAATTTCATACTAGATGTTATCTAGGAGATGACATTTGTAGTTTGATCATTGATGGAGGGAGTTGCACCAATGTAGTGAGTAATTTTATTGTTGAGTGGCTGGGGCTCAAAACTGTTAGACACCCTAGTCCATATAAATTGCAGTGGTTGAATGATAGTGGAGAGACTAAGGTGAGTAAGCAAGCATTGATTGGTTTCCGCATTGGTAGGTATGAGGATGAGGTGTTATGTGATGTAGTGCCAATGCAAGCATGTCATGTGTTGTTGGGGAGGCCGTGGCAATTTGATAGGAAGGTTGTTCATGATGGCTTTTCTAACAAGTATACGCTTGTTCACCAAGGGAAAAGCTTTAATCTTAAACCGTTAACACCTAAGCAGGTATATGAGGACTAGTTGCAGCTACAACAGTCTTTTGCAAAACATAAGGTGAGTGAAAAGTAGATGGAGAGTGAGAGAGCAAAAGACAATGAGAAAGAAAAGGAATATAAAAGTCAAGATCAAAAGGAAAAAGAGAGGAAGGTTGGAAAGAGTGTGAGAGGCTAAGTTGAAGGGGGATCAACTTTAGTGGTGAGTGAAAAGGAGAGGGCAGCCTTGCAAAAGGAGAGTTGTGTGGCCAGAGCGAGTGTAGTAAGGAGAGCGTTAGTGATGAGGCAACCTATGTTGTTGCTGGTTTTTAAAGAAACATGTTTGACTACTAACGAACTATCTAACTCTTTACCTAGTGTGGTTGTGTCCCTTGTGCAGGACTTTGAAGATGTCTTCCCTGAGGAGATTCCAAAAGGATTACCACCTATTCGTGGTATTGACCACCAGATTGACCTTGTACCTGGAGTATCGATTCCAAACAAGCCAGCTTATAGGAACAATCCAGAGGAGACAAAGGAACTCCAAAGGCAGGTCGATGAATTAATGGAGAAGGGGTACGTGAGGGAAAGCATGAGTCCATGTGCAGTGCTTGTGATTTTGGTGCCTAAGAAGGATGGGTCATGGAGAATGTGTGTTGACTGTCGCGCTATCAACAACATTACGGTAAAGTATCGTCATCCCATTCCTCGCTTAGATGACTTCTTAGATGGGTTATATGAGTCTAGTGTCATTCTGCATGAGCCTTGGATAGACATTTCCATAGATTTTGTGTTAGGATTACCTAGGTCTAGGCATGGTCGAGATTCTATTTTTGTGGTTGTAGAAAGGATTTCTAAAATGGTTCATTTCATTCCTTGTCATAAAACTGATGATGCTATACACATTGTTGATTTGTTCTTTAGAGAGGTAGTGCGTCCGCATGGTATACTTAGGAGCATTGTTAGTGATCGGGATGTAAAAATTTCGAGTCATTTTTGGAGAGTATTGTGGGAAAAATTAGGAACTAAGTTATTGTTTTCTACTACTTGTCATCCACAGACTGATGGTCAAACTGAGGTAGTAAATCAAACTTTATCTACCTTTTTGAGGGTTGTAATTAAAAAGAATATTAAAAGTTGGGAGGATTGTTTGCCGCATGTTGAATTTGCTTATAACCGTACAGTGCATTCTACTACTAAATTTACTCCTTTTGAGATTGTATATGGTTTTAATCCACTAACTCCTTTGGATTTATCACCTTTGCTTGTTTCTGAGTATGTTAATTTGGATGGCAAGAAGAAGGCTGAATTTGTTAAACAGATCCATGAGAAGGCAAGGCTAAACATTGAGCGAAGAATAGAGCAGTATGTGAAACAAGCCAACAAGGGTCGTCGACAAGCTATCTTTGAACTTGGAGATTGGGTTTAGGTTCACATGCGCAAAGAGTGGTTTCCCATGCAGCGTCGATCTAAACTACTTCCTAAAGGCGATGGACTATTTCAAGTTCTTGAGCGCATCAACGATAATGCATACAAGATAGATTTGTCTGGTGAGTATCAAGTAAGTGCCGCATTTAATGTTACTGATTTGAGTCCTTTTGATGTAGGTGATGATTTGAGGACAAATCCTTTTCAAGAGGAGGGGAATGATGAGATCCATGATGAGAGTCGAGTCGGAAGAAGGAATGTGGATCCTCTTGAAGTGCCGCCTGGACTGATCACAAGAAGTCAAGCGAAACGACTCAAGGAAACACTTAACGGGTTGATAAAGGATGTCCATGAAGCCGGAAAGGATTAGAGCAATCATGAAGTTGGAACGGATTGGAACAACCATGGGAAGACCCTTGCTCTTGTACAAGTCACACCGGACACGGGATGAAGAGGGCGTGTATTTTCAAGGCACGGTCATGTAAAAATCTCAAAATTGCATAGAATCAAACACGGCCAGACACACGGCTAAAAGGCACGGCTGTGTATGGAGTCAAGCAAATCCACAGAAAGATACACAACTAGAAGTACACGATCGTGTATGTTGCTAGAATTTGCACAGAAAAGTACATGGCCAAAGTATACGGTCGTGTATCTCCCCGACGCTGGCCTTTTGTGTTGTTTTGTTATTTTACGCACTTATTGAAGTGACGTCGTTTTGGGCTTGTATTTTTAAAATTGTAACCCTAGTATAAGGCTCCTAGGGTTTAGAATAGAGATAGAACATACATCTTAGAACATAAATCATCTTTGGGAGGCTCCTCTCTTGGTTCTTTAAGAACTAACTAGAACTTATCGGATTTTATTTCCGTGGCGTTCAACCCGACTTATCAATCGGTCTTTCATCCCGATTGTGGCGTCTACACATTATACCAAGGTTCTTGTTTCGCTTATAGACAACGGGTCGTGGTTTCCACTTTAGGTGTTTGGCATCGTAGGTAACGAATTTCCGAACGTATTGGTATTGGGTTTCGTCACGGGTTGGTGTGGTTCCTATCACCTCTGGCGCAGGGTCTTGGAAAATATCCATGCTCTTCAGCAAATGAGTGATGAAGCTGCCACAATAAATCCCCTTAAAACGGGAGTCATGTGCCTGTCTCCATATATAAAAGGCCAACTCTAACCCGATATTAATTTGATATCCGTGGGAGATGCTGTAAAGATAGGAGATTTCAAAGTTATTGACAACTCCCTTACTACTTTTTCGGGCTCTAATTGTGTTTGTCAAGAGCCAATGACAAGCTTTAAGGAAATCATCCTTAATTAGAGAGGCCTTGGAGCTGGATGGAAAGTACTCTTGAGTCGGGTTTCCGGTCAACTCCTCCCAGTATACCTGATTGTTAACGTTGGAAGGCCAACGACATTGTAAATCTTGAAACTCAGGTGTCCAGGTAAAAGCTTCAGTGTAGAAGCCTATGAGAGAACAGAACTGGTGGATAGTAGAGTTGTGCCATTACCCATACACTTCAAAACTGAAAGAGTTGTCCCATCCTTTTTCAATTTCTGTCTTCTGTATCTGCATAGTGGATAGGAACTCAAGAGTAACATCCCGATAAGCTGGTTCTTGTATTGTGAACAGGACCTCCCATGGGCCGGTGGCAAGGATCTCCTTCATTGGTTGAACTAGTCCATACCCTTCCAGCATGCCCTAATCCAAATATTGGTGTGCACCAAACGGTTTCTGTGAGAGAATTTCAAACTGCTTCTTGCTCCATAACTCCTCCGCAACACTTCGGGGGGGGGGGGGGGGAGTGGAGGATGAACTAGCACCATCTCGCTTCCTCTTAGCAGGGGTGGTCTTCTTCTTCTTAGTAAACTTTGGTTTAACTGCACAAGTCTTTGTGACCATCTGAATCAATCACAATGGTCTCAAAATAGGTTAGGTTCGTTAATTACACAAAGAAAATGATAGGACTTGCATTAGGTTTCCGAAACAAGGAGGAAGATAGCACAGTTGAGATACACAACCAAGGTACACGACCGTGTACCTAGTTGTGTATTTGCCCATCTAATACATGCACAAATTACCATAGGAACGCTCAAAATCAGGTCTTGTGGCTTTAGTATATTATTAACCTACCTTCCTAAAGGCTAAAAATCTAACTACAACACACCCAAAGCATCATCAAACGATAAAGTTCGAATCTTGATTCTAAGAAGCTAGGTGCGATAGTTTAGTGATCATAAAAAAAGAAATGGCCTCATACTTTGGTTTCTAAGAAGAAGATCGAAAAAGAAACACAACAACATTGTTCTAGAAACCCACAAAATCAAAGTCCCAAATATTCATGTTCAAACCCTAACTATTGATTCACTTGTTTAGTAGCCACTCATGACATCAAACATACACGCATTCACGTGGGTTCAAAATGTCTACAGATCTATCAACAATCGACTTCCAAAATGCGAAATCACTCATCATACCATCATCATAGATGCAAGCATGTATGGTGGTCGTGAAAGAAAACCGAGTAGCAACCGTATTGCAATAAGTATTGAAGAAGAAAAAGAGAGAACTTACTTACCTTGAATCCTTGAAACAGAAGAAGTTTGTAGTGTGGAAGGAACAATCACCGTATGGAGGAGTAGAGTGGGAGTGAGTGGGTCAAATACACGAATGGAGAATGGGTCGTGTAAATGACAGAGTGAAGTGAGGAGGCCTTTTATAGTACGAACAGAAAAATTAGATACACAACCAAGTACATGGTCGTGTACTTTGGTCGTGTTCTTTGGATTCCTTTATGTGGGATAAATACACGAACGTGTACCTTGTTTGTGTATCGTGGGAGAGCATTCTGTAGGTTAGATACATGACCAGGTACACGAGCGTGTATCTTGTTCGTGTATATAGTGGGGGTGTTCTGTGGGTCATATACACGACCAGGTACACGAGTGTGTACCTTGTTCGTGTATATAGAGGGAGCATTCTGTGTGTCAAATACATGACCAGGTTCACGAGCGTGTACCTTGTTCGTGTATATAGAGGGAGTATTCTGTGGGTTAGATACACGACCAGGTACACGAGCGTGTACCTTGTTCGTATATATAAAGGGAGCATTCTGTGAGTCAAATACACGACCAGGTACACGAGCGTGTACCTTGTTCGTGTATATAGAGGGGGTGTTCTGTGGGTCAGATACACGACCAGGTACACGAGCGTGTACCTTGTTCGTGTATCGAATTGTGCCTTATGTGGGTCAGATACACGACCAGGTACACAAGCGTGTACCTTATTCGTGTATTTCTGATATTTACACAATGAGCATATTTTGAAGTGCACGGGAGGGCACACCATGACGCATTCCCCTTTTGTATTGCAAAGTCAATTTAGACACCCTCTAGCATGTGTGAAAAACCCGGATACATGACAAGTGTACCCGGTTGTGCAGATCAAAGTACATACCTGTCATCACTTCATCTTGCATTCCCTTGAAAAGGTCTCCCATCCTGAATTTCCCTACACTTAGAGCTTAAAAGAAGCTCTATTAAGGTGACTTTCATAGAATCCACACTTGGTTAGCCCCTCTGTAGCTTGCTGTCCTGCAAAAGTTACTCCAAAACAACGGATGATAAAAATAAAAATAAATAAATAAAGAAGAAAACTTACCTAAGCAACATGGGTTGCCTCCCAAGAAACGCTGTTGTTTAATGTCGTTAGCTCGACGTAATGAACCGGTGGAGCTCAAATGGAGATGAGAATGAGGTTCAGCTCCTCCTTTTCTTCCAAAACTATTTGGTCCCTAAAGTAATGCCTAAACCTTTGACCATTCACCTTGAAAATACCTTTCTTGGAGATTTTATAACCCAAGACAATACCTTCTTTTGCCATAAAATGGCACTTCTCCCAATTTAGGACCAGGTTAGTGTCTTCACAACATTGCAACACTAACTCAAGATGGTGTAGACACTCATCAAAAGAATTCCCAAGAATAGAAAAATCATCCATGTATACTTCCATCTTATCTCCTACCATATCCTCAAAAATAGCCATCATGCATCGCTGAAAGGTGGCTGGAGCGTTGCATAATCTGAAAGGCATGCGTCGATAAGCGAAGGTCCCAAAAGGGCATGTGAATGTCGTCTTTTCCTGGTCTTCGGGTGCAGTAGGAATCTGAAAATATCCAAACATCCCATCGAGGAAACAGTAATATGCATGACCAACTAACCTTTCAAGCATTTTGTCCACAAATGGAAGAGGAAAATGATCCTTTCGAGATGTGTCATTTAGCTTGCGGTAATCTATACAAGCTCTCCATCCAGTGATAGTTCTCATCGGGATGAGTTCATTTTTTTCATTCGGTACTACTGTCATACCGCCTTTCTTCGGTACTACTTGAATGGGCTCACCCATGAGCTATCAGAAATCGGGTAGATCATTCCTGCATCAAGCAATTTGATGACTTCCTTTTTTACAACATCTCTCATATTTGGATTAAGTCAGCGTTGCAGTTGTACTACTGGCTTGACACGATCTTCCATCAAAAATTTGTGTGTACAAAACGATGGGCTAATCCCCTTTATATCTGCAATTTTTCCATGCAATTGCTTTCTTGTGTTGCCTCAGGACATGCAATAACCTTTCCTGTTGATCTTGATCCAGATTTGATGCAATTATGACTGGAAGTTTAGAATCTTCTTCCAAAAATTCATATTGAAGGTAGTATGGCAATTGTTTTAATTCTAGCTCAGGTGGTTCCTCAATTGAAGGTTTCGATCTCTAAATGGTGGATCTATTCATACCTTCAAAGCTTCTTTCTTCTCTCAACTTAGGATTATTATTAAGCTGATTGACAACTGCTCTAATCGCCATATTTTCAGGTTGCTCTTTCTCCCCATTCATCAAACACAATTCTAATGCATCACCAATCGATAAGTCTTGCAATGAATCTGAAACTGCGAAGTCAAGGCAGTCGATTGCATAGCATGTATCATCATGGTGTAAGCTTTGTCTAAAGACGTCAGGCATTTTCACTATGACCTCTTCATTTCCCATTCTCAACACTAACTTCCCATCCCCAACATCAATTATGGCTCTAGCAATAGCCAAAAATGGCCTCCCCAATATAAGAGGGACCTCCACATCTTCTTCCATGTCAAGGATAACGAAATCTGCCGGGAAGATGAAGTCCTGCACCTTCACTAATACATCTTCGACTACTCCTCTCAGGAATTTGACTGATCGATCGGCTAACTAAAGACTCATTTTGGTCGGTTTTGGCTCTCCAATACCCAATTTCTGGAACATCTTGTATGGCATCAAATTAATACTGGCTCCCAAATCAGCCAATGCCCGTTCTTCAAATAAATTCCCTATCAGGCAAAGGATGGTAAAGCTCCCAGGATCTTTTAACTTCTTCGGGAGTTTGTTCTGAATAACCGTAGAGCATTCTCCTCCTAAAGTTACAGTGGAGAACTCTTCAAGCTTCCTTTTGTTCGATAGCAACTCTTTCAAAAAATTTTCATATCGTGGCATTTGTGATAATGCCTCAACCAGTGGAAGGTTGATATGCAATTGCTTGAATATCTCTAAAAATCTGCCATAGTGCTCATCTATTCTGTCCTTCTTGAGTCGTGCTGGATAAGGAACATTGGGCTTGTATTCTGGGATTAATGGAGGTGATGATTCTCTTTTAGGTGATTTTTCTGAATGCTTTCCCCCTTCTTTGAGAACTACTTGTTTTTTTGCTAGTTCAATCACCCGACTCTCTTCTTCTTGAACCTTTGGTTGTAGTTCCTTACCACTTCGTAATGTGACAGCTTTAACATGTTCTCTAGGGTTGGTTTCCGTATTTCCCGATAGTGAACCTTGAGATCTCTTTGACAGAAGCTTAGCTATCTGACCGACCTGTTTTTCAAGATTGTGTATTGATGCCTCATGATTCCTTAGAGCCGAGTCTTAATTTTTTAGAATCAAATCTAAGGACTTCTGTCTATCTTCAGAATCCTTGATGAATTTTATGAGGAGATCTTCAAGTGGCGGTTTGGAACTCTGGACCATTGGCCTCTGATAACCTGGTGGAGAATTCGAATTGCCCTTCTGAATATTACTGTTGTTAGTCCAAGAAAAATTTGGGGTGATTTCTCCATCTTGGGGTTTTAAGTATTGTTGTATGGATTGTTCTGGGCCGAATTGGATTTCCCAAATAATCCACTTGCTCTGTTTGCCCTTCCTCACCACCTCAGGGTTCCACAATAGCCAGCTGATGTTGTGAGACAGCTAGCCCGTCGATCTTTCTAGATAAAGCCTCAACTTTGGACATGATAGAAGTAGCCACATCTACTTCAAGAATACCTGCCACCTTCTTTTCTCTGCCCCTACCATGTGACCATTCATAATTATTCACGGCCATGTCTTCAAAAGAGTTAAAATTTCTTCAGGAGTTTTATGGTTCAAGGTGCCACCAGCTGCGACATCTACTGTTTGTCTCGTTTGATAGTTTAAACCATTATAAAATATCTGAACTTGAAGCCACTCTGGGATCCCATGGTGTGGGCATTTCCGCATTGAGTCCTTGAATCTCTCCCGGTTTCATACAACGTCTCCATGTCATACTGATGATAAGATTGAATCTCAGCTCGAAGTTTAGCGGTCTTTGAAGGAGGGAAGAATTTGTCCATAAACTTCTTAATCAGACCTTGCCATGTAGTAATGGAGTTCCTCGTAAAGAATTCAGCCACTGCTTAGCCTTGCCTTTCAAAGAGAATGGGAAGAGCCTGAGGCCGATCACATCATCACTAACTCCATTAAATTTGAAGGTATCGCATATCTCCAGAAAGAGTTGGATATGCGCATTTGGATCTTCATCCTGTAAACCATCAAATTGAGTATATTGCTGCACCATCTGAATCACGGTAGGCTTAAGTTCAAAATTATTGCCTCCACTCGAGGACGAACTATGCTAGAGCTAACGCCTATCAAGTTTGGCTTGGCAAATCAGAATTGGTTATAGGTAGCTCATTAACTCGGCCATCTCTATTATCAACCAGTTGATGATTCGGGGGATCCACAACAATATTTCCTTGATTCAGCTCTTGAGCACGATTATTGAATTGATCAGCTATTTCTTCCTTCAGTGATTCTCCTTGAATACTAAATGATGTTGACTCGTTGAGTGTTGCTTTTTCTGATAACGACAAATAATTTTCTCTGGCTCAGGATTAAAAAAGCCAGTTCCTTGGAGCGACTTCTGGTCATGCACTGTAAACGTAATACAAATCAATTATGAGCTCCAAATTCTCAGGAAGAAAAGGGAAAAAAGATAATAAAGAAATAAATTGGTTAAATTAATAAATAAAAAGTGTTTCTAATAATGGCGTATCCCCGGCAACGGCACCAAAAACTTGATCGTTGCCAATCATAGTTTTAATATTTATAATGCCTATTCCTAATTCTAACTACGTTGCAATAGGCAAGTGTACCTACGGTGGACGTAATATAGTGTCAAGTACAGGGTCGTCCCATAGAGATACACCAACTACTAGTACTAACTCCGTTCCTATTATCTAACCGACGCTTAAATATGTTGGTTGAAACTTAATTACTCTAATCTTAAAACTAATAACTCATTAACAACAATGGTTCGGACGATTTATCAATTAAAAAAAGCAACCTAGATCTAATTCTACTCCTTCTCTATCATGTAATTCATTAGATTTATGAAGATTGACGTAATTAACTTCTTATACTACCGAATTCCCTAGTCAAGTTAATTACTTTCTCAAGTATATTAACCTATTAATCCTAGGTTTATCAAATGGGATCTCTCCTTAATTAATAGCAACCTAGAATTGCATAAAGCACATGAATTCGCATCAAAATAAATCGATGTAAACAGAAGACTCTTGTTTCCTATCTCTAGAAGAACAATCAAATCTCATTAATTGCATTAAATCTAATCATAAAAGCAATTTCTCAATTAACTAATATGATATCATGCATAAATTCATATTCCGGATCTATGAATCTAAGAAACAATTGAAGGGCATGCAATTAATCATAAGAAAGTCAACAACTTCGCATTAAAAACCGAATCTTCATCACATGAAAGAGAAGTTTTGAATAAAAATCTAGATTTAGAGTCTACTCCTCCATAAATTAGACAAACGAAATACAATTACTGGAAGAATAAATAAAATTCATAGTCACAGCCCTTAAAGATTAGAATCTTCTCTTCGTTAGTCTTCAATCTCCTTTTGAATTGACGAAATCTTCTTTCCCCTGTTGTTATGACAGTCAGAGCAAGTACAAAATTCGTAACCTCCTTTCTAGGGCAACTAACAGTCTATTTATACATGTACCCGGGTTGGATACATACACGAGCGGATACACGAGTATCTCGTTCGTGTATCTCGTGCTTTTCTTCCAAGCGTCCTTATGTGAATATACACGAGTAAGTACATGGGAGTGTACATGGTCGTGTATTTGAAAAATCGTTGCACAGCAGCAAAACTTAGATTACACAAGCAAAGTACATGGCGTGTACTTTGCTCGTGTACTTTCCAGACATCCACTTTAATATACACAAAACAAAGTACATGGGCATGTATCTCACTCGTGTACTTTTCCAGACATCCACTTCAGTATACACAAGCAAAGTTACATGGGTGTGTATCTCACTTATGTACTTTCCAGAATTCTTTTTCTCACATGTATTGTATCCAATTCCTTCCAAACTTGATCCGATCTTCAAAACTCCTTCCCTTTAGCTCCAAAATACTCTAGAAAATCCTGAAATTGACATTCATTCCATTAGCATCATTTTCTTTAACAAATCATCTAAAAATTCAACAATAAAGCACAATTTCATTACTTAATAAGGGTTTTTGCGACTTATCAAGACCGTTTTTGAAAATCTAACTACATCCACTCTGGAACACCATGATGAGGGCATCTCCTAATGATTCCTTAAACGCCCAAGCCTCATAAAGTGTTTCCGAATTTTGTTGGTGATAAAACGGGGTGTCAGCTGGAGTTTGGCGGTCATTGAAGGTGGAAAGAACTTGTCCAAAAACCTTGTAACCAACTCTTCCCAGGTGGGTATGGAGTTCTTGGCAAAGATTTAACATTGCTTTGCTCTTCCCCTTAAAAAAAAAATGGGAAGAGTCTAAGACGAACTGCATCTTCACTCACTCCATTAATTTGAAAAATGCCCCCTAATCTCTAGGAAGGATTGAATATGAAGTTGGATCCTCATCCTCAAGACCATCAAATTGGGCATATTGTTGAACCATTTGAATAAGACGGTTTAATTCAAAATTGGTTTGCCTCTACCCTAGGGGCGAACAAATTTTTAGAAATAACACCATCCAACTTGGGCCTGGTGAATCAGCATTGATTCTCCTAAGCTCAACCAATGGATTTAGCTCATGAGGAAGATTGTCTTGTAGGTCAGCCATTTCTTCAAAAACCGCTCTTCCTTAACCCTTGTTGTGAGGATGGAGAGGGTGCTTGTTCTTTTGTGTGATTGAGTACGGATTCTCTTAGGCTCCGGATTAAAATCAGCAAGGGCCTTGGATTGGCTCCTAGTCATGCATTACAAGAACTAAAATCTAACAATCGGTGGTACTAAATTCTAAGTAAAAAAAAGAAGGGAATTTTAACAAAAGTAAATAAAGGCTAGATTAATAAGTAATAAGTGTTCCTAAAATTAGCGGGCCTCCTCCCAGCAACGGTGCCAAAAACTTATCGTTCCAACCCTAGTTTTAATTTTTTAAAACTTTCCTAATTCAACTACGTTGAATAGGCAAGTGTACCTGGGACGTAGTATAGTGTTAAGTGCGGGGGTCGTTCCCCCAAGGAATTTATAAATATACTCTTTCCCTATTATTAACCATCAAATTAAGGTGAAGTGTTAAACGACTAAAATTAGTTAACACTCTAAAATTTTAACTAAAACAAACTTCAAAAAAAAGGGTTTAAAATTCTCTAAAAAGAAACCTAGTCCTTTTTAAATACCAAATTTTGTCACATAAATCATTAGAAGCAAGGTTAATTTTCGGTTTTCTTAACTTTTAAATTTCCAAGAAGCAAGAAAAATTTTTCAAGTAAATTATTATTAACCCTAGATTTATGAATTAGGATTCCCTCGTCAAAGCAATAAGAATGCAAAAACATAACTCGTTTCAAATGAATGTTAATAGAAATTTTCGATATTCTACTCTAAAAACCCAAAGAAAATCCACCAAAAATAAATTATCATAAAACGATTTTTAATCAACTCAAAGATATTAAGCGTAAACTATATTCCGGAAAAATAACTAAGATAAAGCGCCATTAAGGGAAAACAAAAAAAAAACAATAAAACTTAAATTAAACATATTTTTCATCTATGAAAAATAGTTCAAATTGATCTAGGAAAGTTTATCCCCCTTTAACCTAACAAGAAAGAAAAAATCGAAGAGAAACAAAAGGTTCATTTTTTAAACCCCGGGGTGTTTTTGAATTTGAATGTTTGTTGAATCCCCCGGGGGTTTTTAGTAGAAAACTAAAGAAAAAAAGAAAAAGAAGAGAAGTGTATTCAAAAACCCCAAGTCTGTTCTCCCTCTCCCTTTTTTTTTCCTTTTTTCTTTATATATGTGCACATTAGAGGAGAGGAAAGTCAGAAATATGTCGGGGCTCCAAAGCCCCTCACCACCCCCATTCAAAGGGCGTGGTGGGGTTGGCTCCTTTGAATTTGCAGCCCCCCTTCAGGGGGGTGGTGGCTTTGTCTTTCACTTTGGCCCTACGCCCCTTTCCAGCCTCGGGGTAAGGGGGTGGTAGTTTGTCCCCGATTTTTTTCCTTTCCCCGATATGGGGGTGGTGGAGTCTGCTATTTATATGGGGGGGTACGGAGGGGGACTCTTTTTCCTTTTCTTTGTTGTTTTTTTTCAATTTTTTTCAATGATCTTTTTTACCCTGAAAGCAACATATTCCTTATTAAACAATTTCATTGTTTTTTTTTATTAATTATAATTTGAGAGTTTAAAAATTTTCCTAAATTTGGATTTTTACGGGATTATCACTCACTAGTAATAAATTACAAATTTTTTAGCTAAATCCCAGCCCTTTAATTGCTTGGGTTGGGTAATCGGGGCAGTATGCTTATAGTTTTTCGATTTGGATGTTATCCAAACACTCATATTTTAAAACCCTCATTTCTTTTATCTAATAAATTTTTAAAAGTAATAATTTTAACGGGGGTACAAAAAAAATTTCTCCAGGGATGCCAAATAAACTTTCATTTGTTAACGCAAAGGGAAAATCATCAGATTTTCATCCAATAAATTTTCGCTGTGATCGACATCGCATCGATGCATTGGCTTTTTAAAGGATTTTATTTTTTTTTGAAAATTTGTAATTTTTCCCTTGGACAAATTTATTTTTGTAAGTTTCTTTGGGACACTTCCATTTGCTTGTAATTCCCTTTTTTAGGACCGGTTCCCCTAAAATTTGGCATAGTTGTAATTTTGTATTTTTTTTTAAAAAACCCAAAAGGGAGCAAGTAAAAATTTTTTTAAGAAAGGGTTTTGGGAGTGGGGGAAATTTTTCAGAAAAAAAACAACACTTTTAAAACTGAGGGTTGGGTTTTCCCTAATTAAAATTTGCCCCTTTTATCAATTTAAAAACCCAAATTTTGGGGTTTATGGCGAGTGGCCCCAAGGGCTAATTTTTTGAGTAATATCAAATTTACCTTTTTTGAAATTTTCCCTTTCTTCTCTAGTGAGTATTTTTTAGGGTTGATTTGGAAGTGTATTGCCCAAATTTTTTGATTACATTTGTAATAAAATTCTTTTTAAATTTTCGATTGTTTGGGTTTTTTGGGCCTTTTAAATTTAAAAAACCTTAAATTTTAAACATTTTTTTAAAAAACCATGGATAAACTTTTTTGGGGAAAAAGTGGTTAACGAATTATTCTTTTTAAATTTTTATTTTAAATTCACGTAATTTATTCATATCATTGTTATTTTGGGGGGAATTTTTATCATCGTGAAATTGAAATTTTAAATTTTAAGGGGCATTCGGATTTCATTGCTTTTTCCAAAAGGGGGTTTCAGGGCTAAACCAAATAGATTTTAAACCCAAAATTGAACAATTTAAATTGGGGTTTTCAAAAAATTTGCCCCAAAATTCCCAATGTTTTAAAAAATTTTGGGTTTTTTAGGCACACATATTTGGTATTAGAGCAATCATTTTTGGGAAATTTTAAAATTGATCACACCATTGTTTAAAAAATTGGTTTATAATATTGAGGAATTTTTACAATTTTTAAACTAGTTTGATTGACTTTAATTTAAAATTGGGCCCTTTTTCAAATTGGTTTTGCGGGGGCTTAATCTTGGTTTTGGGCACATCATCTTAGAAATGGAGGAGCCCAAAGTAATCACCCCCCAGGGTATTTCAGATATTAGGTTTCCCTGTAGTAAATATTTTCTTTAGGTAGCTTGCTAGGGGGATACAAATTTTTCTACTGAAAATTTGACCTATTAGTTTTTGGGACAGATTTTTTTTTAGGCCTGGGGGGAATGCTAGGAATCAAAATCCTACAAAAACCTTTACCCATTAAGGCAAGAGCTAAAGGATTTAAAAACTTCGATAAGGGTTTTTTTTTTGAGAAAAATCGCCCCTAGAATTTTTTGTTCACTAAAACCTCTTTTCTTTTTTTTCATGTAAAAAAATTTTCTAACGGGGCACATTTATAAAGGTTTTTCAGGGTGGTGCAAAACTCAAAAGATAAATCTTGTGGGGTTACCTTGGCCCGCCAAACGAAAATGGTTGGAATAAATTTGTTTTGAAACCTATTTTGAAGACAAATTTTTTTTTGTTTTTGGTTTTTTCTTGGAGAATTTAGTTGTAAGTTTTTGGGACATTTTTATTTTTTTGAATTTGGTGTTTTTAGGACCAGCCCCCCAAAAGGGCCAAAATTTTGAAATTTTTGTGGAATTTTAATCCTAAAGGGAGCAAGAAAAATTTACTTGCTTAATAGGTTTTTTTGGGTGTTTTTTTAAATTTGTAGAAAAACCCAAAATTTTAAGTGGGGGTTGGGGGTTCATCCTGAATAATTAGCTTTTAAAAAATTTAAAAATCCAAAAATTGGAATTGTGGCAAGTTACAATAAAAAAAATTTTGAGTAATTCAATTCCCCCTTTGTTTGTTTTTTTTCCTTTTTAAACACTAAATGAGTCATAACAAAGGGGGGATAAAGGGTTGTTTTTGATTGAATTTTTTTTTTCAAATTTTACCCTCCCTTTTATGATATAAGATTGATTGGTTTTAGCACCGTTAATTTACAAAACAATTTTGCTTTATATTTTTGTGGTGGTTGGGTTTTTTCCCGGGAGGATTACGATTTTAAACTTTTGTGTGTTGATTTTGGGAAATTTTCTTAAACTTAAGTTTTTAAGAGATTTTTTTGGGTTTTATTTGGGGGCAAATCCAACAAAAAAAAAAACCCACTCCAAAACAATTATATGATTTTTATAAGTTGGGGAGTAGGGTCGATTCCCCGGGTTTGGGTTTAAAAATATTTCTATTCAAAGGGCAAAAAAGGGAAAAAAAAAAGACGGGGGGTTTTTTTTTAGAAAAAAAATAAAGTCAAAAAAAAAAAATAAATCGTATTTTGGGTAAAACCCCAGCCAAAGGAATCAAATAGTTTAATTCAAAAGGGAATTTGGGTCATCGTGAAAAAGTTTTCCCATTCTTGTTTCCCAATAAAAATGGTTTTGGTTTTAAAAAAACTCTTTAAAAACCCATTCCCCGTACTTCCCTCATAACCAAGAGAAGCTCTTTTATTTTTTTCTTAAACTTTTAAAAACCCCCCGAAAGTGTTTTGGATTTAATCTACCAATAGCATTAAAAATGAGGACCAAAAAAAATTTATGCCCGTAATTATAAGGGAAAAAATTTAAAACCCAAACACCCCCAAAACATGAATTTTTGATCATCTATTTTTTTAAAAAAAAAAACTTTTATTGTGTTTACGAGAAATAAAAAAAAATCAAACAATTTGGATTTGAGGCTGTTTAAAAATAAATTTAAATTGCAATTGGGAAAAGAGGGCCCATTCGTACCAAACAAAAAAAATAATAAGACAAAAAAGATCAGAAGAAAATATGAATTTCCCAAAACAATAATGAAAAAACAAGTCAATTAACCTTAAACAATTCGGGGAAAAATTAAAAACATCTATGCCCCTTTTGGGCTAGAAAAGATTGTACTCATGTTCATATAAAAAACAAAATAAAAAGTAGAGACATGATAAACCCCTTTGCCCCTTTGCCCAAATGGTCCAAGGTTTTTAAAGACCAAAGATTCCAGATTAAAGTTTCAAAAGTTGCCCCACCTCTGGGGTGGTTCTTTTTATTTTGTTAGAGAGAGGGCTTGATTTTTTGCTGAAGATGGGAAATATCTTTCCTTTTCCAAGTAGATTTTGAGAAGTGATCTTCGTTGCCGGGCACGCCCTACCACACGGGCCGTGGGTAAGGTGCCTTCCTCTGTGCATATTACGTTCATTTTCCGTGTCCATTGTTACCACGGCTCCCCCCTGGTAATTTTAAACCGTCCCTTCCTTTGTGCATGATCTAAAGTTTTCACCCCTTATCCATGTGTCCACGGTCTACCCCACGGCTAGACCCTGGGTGTGTCACCCTCTGTAAAAATTTCCACAATTTCTTCTTTTGGGCCGTCTACTTCCACCACGGCCCCAACAGGGTTTCTCCCCGGCTGCCACACGGCCGGCCCTAACGTGTCTCTCTCTGTTGAAAGTCCACTTTTCCCCTTCTTGCCCAGTGTTAACCGGTTTGCACCATGCCGTGCCTAAAAACCGTGCTTCCCCTGGCAAATACACGGCCGTGTACTTCAATCGTGTATCTTCCTTTTGATTCAAAACCAAGACACGGCCGTGTATTCAATTACACGCCAAGTACTTGCCCCCGGCGGTGAAAAATCCTTGTCTTTGAAAAAAAAGTTGTAGTGATTTCTCTAATTTACTTAAATTTGGCACCATTGACTCATTTAATGTTTTATACCATAATGAATTAAGTACCTCTCCTTATGTTTCAAAAAAAATCTAAGAATTAGACTTTATACTTTAAAGTTTAAGTAAAAAAATGGCTCTATCAATTCCCCCATTTAAAACTCTTGCTTGTCCTCAAGCTTGAATCAAATCAATTAAAAAATCTGTTCATAGATTATACAAACTTTTTTTTCATATTCCAAGCATTTTTCTTTTGAAATTCAGACTTGTAATTTTAATTTTACTCTTCAACCAAACTGGTTCCTGTGATAAATTACCAGGGGACAAAATTTAATAGCTATCAAAACAAAACAAACTTTAATTCCTATTTTTGGCAAAAAAAATTTTTTTTTCCAAAAAAAATATTAATCCACAAAGGAAAAACACCCAAAAAAAAACTTCTTTAAATTATCAAGCATTAATCCTTGCGTATAAAGTAAAAAAGCAATGGTATAAGCTCTTTGTAGTTTATTCTCCCTTTTTTTACGTCTTGTTTTATTCAATGAATTTTTACATTCGTGTTCTTTTGACTATTCAAGCTCTATTTGACGGGTTTTTGCCACTTCTTTTCATGAACTTTTCCCTTTTTCCCCCCTTATCGTTATGGAGTTCTTGAGTCGGAAACACCCCCGAGCTCACACTCAATGACCGGGGTTTTGAGTACCCTGGGCTCTTCCTCACTCTAAATTAAAGTTAAATCTCTTAACTCAATTGTTAAACTTTGGAGAAATGGCTATTTTGATTTTTTTTTTTTTTTTTCACTAAGTTTTATGATTGCTTTACAAAAAACTTCAAAAGGTTTACAGTACTAATATAACCAAAAGTAAACTTGTTTTTTTTTTCATTAGGGACTCGACTTCTCTTAGACTTCCAATTTAAAGCTAAATAAAAGGTAATTTGTTTTTTAAAAGATTTCATATTTAAATTTTTAACCATGATTCTAATCAAAGCAGTGGGTAGAAAAAACTTTGAACAGTCAATTTCACATTTTGTAGATGCTTATTACAACATTTGTACAACCCTTTAGATTTCATGAAAATTTTTGAAAAAAAATTGGCTTAAAAATTACTTAAGGACAAATATTCAAGTAAAAGTCATTCTCTATCTCTATATTTTATTATCCTTTCCCCCCACTTGCTTGAACAGTGTCCTCATTTTTCCAAAATTCAGCACAATGAAAGGGGAAATGAAAACCAAGGAATTTTGAGGTAAGAATAGGAAATACTGGTACTTCCTCGTTTTGGAGTTTCCCCTTAAGCTCGGGAAAAGTGTCATCCGGATTTGTGTACCCTTGTGCAGCAAACCCAAAGATTCAAAACTACCAAAATCAAACAAAACAAAAACTAAAATAAACAAAAAAAAGCAAAAAAAACTTTTTTTTTTTTTTTTTTTGACATGGGTTCCCTCCCATAAAGCGCCTTTCTTTAAAACGTTTTGGGCTGATTTTCCTGGCTAGATGTTTGGAAAGGTTTTTGATTTAGCTTGGGTCCCTTGGTGATGGGTTAATAAACCCGCAAAAAAAACAGTGGAATATCGCTAGGATTTTTTCGGATCATAAATTTTAAAATTTTAAACACTTCCCATCAAATTCCATAGTGAGGGTTCCATCATTTACATCAATTTTCTTTTTTAGAAGTCTTAAGGAATGGTCGCCCAAATTAAATTGTGATGAATTTGAGAATCCTATCGCCCAGCAAGCACATAAAAAATCAGCGGGAAAAAACCCAAACCCCATTGACTTGAACAAAAAACTCCCAAAAACCCCCTCAGGAAAAAACTTGGACCTTCGAAAGTTAAAACAATGACACTGTTTCTTCAAGGGACCAACATTTTTAAACGTTTTAAAAGACAAAGGCATGACTTGATAGAAGCCCTAAATTTAACAGGCTTTAGCGTTCCAGATTACCCATTTTTCAAGGAATGTAAACAAATTTGGACCTTTTATTTAGGAGGAAATTCTTTGAATAATAGCTGAAAAAATTTTCCTCACATAATTTTTCATTGCCTTTCAGCTTCCTTTTTTTAGTGCTAAGTTTTGAGAAATCTAGCATAGGCGGTATTTTCTTTAATTACACAAGCAAAGGAAAATTTACCCCGACTTTGCAAAAAATTTCCAGAATCTTTTTCTTTTCCCCTTCATTCTTGGGGTTTTGCCAATCTGGGGGGGAAAAGGAGGTGGTATCAATGTGAATTTGATGGCTCAAATAGAGACTTTCTAATAGTTGTTTGCTAGCTGGGGTTTTAAATTTCTTGCTTTTTCTCTTCCCCAAGAGTAGATGGGGTCCTTTTTTATTTGATCCCTAATTTTTTCCACTTTTTCAAGGTAATTGCGTTAACACTTTGCTTCGGGGTTTTTAATAGTTTTAGAAAGGGAACTTACCTTGAGTTTCTAATTGTTTACAGCAAAGAAAATTGGCTTTCCCGATTCTCCAATTTTTAAACTTTGCTTTTTTTTCCTCCTGAATTGTTTGGTTTAACAGCGAGGGGGAAATTAACAATACCTCAAAAGGGCATACCTGAAATGGAAAAGGGGCTTTTGGGGACTTGGGGTTTTATGGGTTAGGTGGAATTTTTGGGAAAAAGTTGGGGTTATTCCCCCAAACGGAAATTAGGATATCCTCCATCCAGGATTGTAAGTTTCGAGTAGGGGCATTTCCCTTTTTGGTTGTCCCAGGAAACCTCTCCAGCATTGGCGTGTTCATGGTTGTCATCTTGTAATGTGGGGCACATGTCGGGTTTAGGGTTTAGGAGCACAAAATTTAAAAGCCCTTTACCTGCTGTGTTTTTCCAAGAGCTATCGCTGCACAAGGGGGTTAGATTAAATTTTTAGTTCAAGGTTTAAAACACTTACCCCCATTTACCTTTTTGGAGTACAGCCTATACCCCCAAAAGTTGCGAATTTTGGGAGCCATAATGGAGATCAAATTTCCCCAGCTTGACCGGATTTTTTTTTACTAGGGACCCCCACTTGCAGCATCCTCTCTTCCTCTCCTCGGAAGTGGCCTTTTGTAAAAATATTGGATGGGAGTGTTTAGATTCCATGTTGTGGGCCTTGCACAATTGCTTGAACCTCTCCCAATACTGTGAAAAGGGCTCGGTTCCCTCTTTTTTAAAACAATTTCTCTTCTTTTTACGGGGTCTGGATGCGGGGGAAGAATTTGTCCAAGAAGAGTCTCACCCCATCTGTCCTTTGGTGATGAACCTGGGGGGCAAAAAAAAAACTAATCTTTAGCTTTTTGACTTTAAAAAAAACGGGAAAGCACGTAGCTTTTTTGATCGTCGGTTATCCCTTGCGGCCTCTCTGAAACATATTGAAAACTCTTTCAAATGCTATGGGATTTATTCTTTAAAACCATAAAAGGTGGGGAACAGATGTATCAACCCCGATTTAACTGATTTTAAAAGCAGTTCGGGAAGTGAATATAAAAGGTTGTTGATTCACACCGGTGCAGCCCAATCCCTTAAAATTCTCTCGGGGTTTGCCATTCGTCTTCTTTTCAGATAATGGGTGAATAAAACAAATCCGATTCTAAGTTCAGTCCCGGGGGGGTCTAGCTTCTTGTCGCGCCTCTTTAGGCTTCTCAAACTCCCGGGTTATAAGTTAGTTCACCGTCGAGAAAAACAAGAACAAAAATAAAATAATTTGCACCATCCCGGGGAAAGACGCTAAAAAATTTTTTTGGGTGTTTAATCCAACAAAATAAAAAACCCACCCTAGACAATTATATGACTTGCATTAGTGGTGAGTAGGGGCGAACCACAGGGATTGATTTAAAATTTTTATTCAAAGGGCATAAAGATGAAAAGAAAAAAGAGGGGGGGGTTTGTTTTGAATCAAAATAAGTCGAAACAAAAAAAATTGAAACGTATTGATAAAAGCCCAGTAAAGGAACAAGATAGTTTTTTTCAAGGAATTGATCATTTTTCAAAAGTTTTTTATTCTTGTTCCCAGATAAAATGGTTTTGGTATTAACAAGCTCTAACAACCTATTCTTTGTACTTCCTCAAAAACCAAAAAGCCTTGATTTTTTCTCTTATCGATTAGACAACCCCCGACAAGCGCTTAGGATTTAATCTACCCAAAAGGTTTTTAAAAACTGAGAGACCCCCAATTCAGCCCTAGATATAAGATAAATTTTTAAAAATGATCACACACCTCCATAACAGAATTTGACATCTTTTTATAATCAAAACATTTTTTGTGTCACGAGACTAGAACAATCAAACAAAAAAAGGATTTTGGGGCTAAATTAAAATTATTAAATTGCTAATTTGGGTTTTGAAAGCTCTATTCGTACCATAACAAAGATAAAAATGAAAAAAAACGATCAGAAGATATAGAATAACGAAAAAAAACGAATAGATTAATACAAATCAATTTAGACCCCCACAATTCGTGGAGAATTAAAAATCTTACCCCTTTGGCTAGAAAGTGCTTAGTACTATGTTCATCAATAAAAAAGAAAAAAAAAAAGTAGGACGAGAACCCGGTTGGCTCTGCCCCCTGATGGTCCCCAAGGGTTTTCAAGTCCAAAAAAACCTATTAAGATTCAAAAGTTACCTCACCCCTAGGGTTGGTTCTATTTTTATTGTTAGGGATGGCATGTGATCTTTTGCTGCAAGAAAGAAAATACTTTCCTTTTTCAAGTAGATTTCGAAAGTGAATTTCGTCTGCCCGGAGCCCTACCACATGGCCGTGGGCAAGCCCCCTTCCTCTGGCATAATTCCTATCATCTTCCGTGTCCCCCGTGTCTCCAGGCTTCACCCACGGTAGATTTTCAACCGTGCCTTCCTTGTGCATGATCTAAAGTCTTCATCCTTGTCCCAGTTGTCCACGGTCTACACACGGCAGATCAGCCGTGTCATCCTCTGTAAAAGTTCCACAATTTTTTTCCCCTTTGGCACATCTACTTCCACCACGGCTCCAACCGATTTCCCCCCACGGCTGCCACCAGGCCATACCCAAGCCGGTCCTCTCTGTTGAAAGCCCTTTCGCCTTCTTGTCCAGTGTGTAACACGGTTTGCCCCATGGCCCGGGCCCTCAAACTGTGTTCCCCCTAGGGGGATACACGGGTGTACTTCAATCTGTATTTCCCATTGATCAAAACCAAGTACAGGGCCCGTGTACTTAAATTTAACCCCCAGTATTTCCCCTCGGCGATTTAAATCCTTTTTTTGAACCAAGTGTAGTGACTTTCTAATTTATTTGAATTGGCATTGACCCATTAACCCTGATTTTTCCCATAAAAGATAAGCCACTCTTATGTTTTTCTAAAAAATCAAAATAAAATTAGCACAATTTTATCAAAAAAGTTTAATATAAAAGGCTCTATCAAGGTTTATCATCTTTGTGGTTTTCATCCCTTGATTTTATTATTGGGATATATTCAACAACAGGGTTCAAGCAATTTGTTGCCTTTGGGATGAAATTGATCTTGTCCTTAGGGTTTGTATTTGGTTCATTTACATGTGCTTAAACCCCATTTAAGACATCATCTTTTGGTATCAAGCAAAAATTTGGATATCATATTAACCGGAAACAAAAGATTCAAAAACCACTTTTAAAGTAGCCTTCTCTACAAAGGGGGAAAAGGCAAAATTTAAATTCAAAAAACATTTTAAATTTAAATAATACATAAAACTTCTCAACTAAAAGAAGGTGTTTAAATTTCAAAAATTTTTCCCTTTTCTCACGCAATGCAAATTGAAATTTGTAAAAGGCAAATACAATTTTTTTTAAATTACCAACACAATTCACTTTTCAAAGTTTTAAATTTTCCTTTTTCCTTAAAAGATCACAAAGGGTCATCCTCCCTTACTTACGACAAACTAAAAAGACAATGTTACATAAGTACGTGCCCATTTCAACCCACAACAACAAGACTAAAATAAAATCCTAAGCATACTACAATTCATTCACAATTTTGGGATCCAAAATCAATTCAAGAACCCTAATTATCAAATGATAACACGTAAACCCCTTTCCCTCAATTCCTTGCTCTGTAAAAAATTAAAGTGTCCCTTTTGATTCCAAATCACAACCACAATTGAAATTGAAAAATTTAATAACAAATTCCAAAATACGTGATTCCAATTGCCTGAAAACCCTAATTCCTGTAACTTTTTGCTTTGTACCAAATTATGGTGCTTAAAAAGTGAACCCAAGCACATGAACACTATAAATTAAAGAATAAACCCAAAATGCTCAATGGAACATAAAAGGGGAGTGATGCTTGAATCAGTGAACCCAAATTTGGGCTGATCTAAATTGAAATTTACAAAATTTTCCCAATACCAATCAAATTAATTAAACATGCAATTCTAATCTTATAAAATTGAAACAATATAAACCTAATTGGCATGAAAAAAAAATGATAAAAAATAACCATTATCATTCGTATAACCATTAGAAAAAAAAAGGAAGCAACTTAGAAGTTTTTGATCTATTAAAAAAAATTCCAACCTCATTGCTTAATTTTCTAGAAATTGTAAAAGTATGTGTATTAGCAAAGGACCCCTCACTCTTTTGGCAACTATATGTTTGTTCAAAATAAAAAACCCCATACAAACCCTAGTTAGCTAGTTTTTTACTTGCCCTCTTAGGGTAAAAAAGTTCAAAAATTTACAATTTCCCTAAGTGGGGGTTTCCCTAATCAAAAAATTAAAAATTCAATGTTTTTAAATGGCCGACTTTATTTAAGTGAACAATTTTTTGGACCAGTTCTTTTGGTTTTTGTTGGCCCATGAAAAACCCCCAGAAGTTGAGTTTAGCGAGTTTACCCATCGTTTGTAAAAAAACCCCACTATATACCTGGGGAAGCACAACAAATAATATAGAAAAGAATTTAGTATACAAATATTTTAAAGGGGGTTTGCAAAAAGGGACCCTCATCCCAAATTTTGAAAAACCATTGGCCTTACCTTAGTGAAGGCCCTATGGGATTTTGATTCCTTCACTAGTTTGAAGAGAGGGTGAGGTAAGTAATACCTGGCAAAAAATGAAATGATTTAGAGAAGGAGGTTTAAAACTTGAGCACTATAGGTGGAGTTGTTTTATATCCCCAAAACAAAGGCATGGAGCAAAATAGTTAAAGGATGTCTGGAGTTCAGACACAAATTGTTTTGGGGTTAGTAAAAACCCCTAAAAAAACCCTTAGGACGTTTGTGCCAGGGTTTAAATTATAAAATTTATTACATTGGGGAGCTCTTGGGTTTAAACCCTTGATGAGGACATCCTTTAGTTTTGAAAGTGGAGATACAGGGGCGATCCTTCCTTTAGATCAGAAGCAACGGGTTGGGACTTTTTTAAAAACCCTCTGGGTCAGATAGTTATAGAGGAAACAAAGCGAATTGAAAAGACTGTGGACACAAATACAATATTACTGATGGGAGAGGGAAATTTAAAAGGGAAAAAAGGGTTGGGGTTGATATTTACAAACAATGTGGGCAATAAGTGGGAAGATTCATCAAATAAAATGTTTAAACATAGGCTTTGGGCACATGGCAACTCAAAGTCCTAACAAAAGGAATAACTCTATGGAGGGGGAAAATACAAAGGGAAAAGGGAAAGATACTTAAACCCAATGATTTGTCAAAAGTGCTACAAGAGTTTATGATAATCTGATGCGTGGCACAGAAGATGAGGGGAAAAGAAAAATCTATCTATTAAGTGTTACGCAGGGTATGTTAATCTCAGATGTTGGGGATGAAGAGGGAAAAAATATTCCTACTCCCTACAGGTTTTAGGTAATTTGTGTGTTTTTTTTATTTTGGTGGTTTGTTGCACAATTTCATATTACTGTAATAATAAAGATTTTTAACTAGTCACTAATCTTCATCTTCATCCTTAAATTGCACTGGAAAATGTTAAAACAGCTTGTCAATCAGAGGGCTAAGTTTCCCGTAGGAATCAAAATCCGTCAACACCCATCATTTGGGACGACCAAAGGATTTTAAATCTTGGGGAATGGGCCCCTTTTGATCACATCGATCCCGGAATTATTTGTTTACTAACCTCTTTTTTTTATTCATATTTGTTTAATCCAACAAGCCATTCATGTTTACAGGGAAAAAAAACAAAACTCAAAAGACTCAAATTGGGTTATCTATAAAAGACCCAAACCCCCAAGAATTGGGGCCCATGAAACCTATGGAAGAGTAGCAGATGAAGACTATTTTTATTTGTAATTTTTTCTTTTGGGTATTTTTTGTTAAGCTTTTGGGGGCACCTTTTTATTTGGTTGTAAATTTAGTTTTTGGATGGCCACCCCAAAAATGCATGTTGGAATT
>JBBMOL010001336.1:0-41905 GCA_037954665.1 Laguncularia racemosa | reverse complement strand
TTTAAGTGCCGAACAAAAACGTGAGATGACCGAGCTATTGATTGAGTTGCAGATGTGTTCGCCTGGTCATATGGCGACATGCCAGGATTAGACCAATCAATAGTAGTTTACAGGCTTCCCACAAGGGAAGATGTCAAACCTAAAAAACAAAAATTGAGAAGATTTAGGCCTGACATCTTGCTAAAGATTAAAGAGGAAGTCAAGAAACTGCTAAAAGTAGGGTTCATCGAAGTATCCGACTACCCAAAATGGGTAGCAAATATAGTCCCCGTTCTAAAAAAGAATGGAAAAGTACGCGTATGCGTAGACTTCCGGGACTTAAACCAAGCTACGCCAAAAGATAACTTCCCCTTACCTCACATTGATGTTCTGGTGGACAACATTGCAGGAAACCATCTTTTCTCATTTATGGACGGTTTCTCAGGATATAACCAGATAAAAATGGCTGAAGAGAATAAAACTAAGACGACTTTCATTACAACATAGGGGACATTCTGTTACAAAGTCATGCCCTTCGGTTTGAAAAACGCCAGGGTAACGTATCAAAGAGCCATGGTCGCTATACTTCATAACATGATGCATCGAGAAGTCGAAGTATACGTCGACGATATGATAGCCAAGTCTAAAGAAGAAGAAAGCCAAACAGATATCCTGAGAAAATTGTTTAAGCGGTTGAGAAAGTTCCAGCTCAAGTTAAATCTGGAGAAGTGCACTTTCGGGGTCACAACGGGCAAGTTATTAGGGTTTGTCATAAGCCGGGAAGGCATTAAAATCGACCCTGACAAAGTAAAGTCTATATTAGAGCTACTTTCCCCACGCACTGTCAAAGAGGTAAGAGGTTTGTTTGGAAGGTTGAATTATATAGCTCGTTTTATCTCACAGCTCACAGATAAATGCTGCCCACTATTCCATCTGTTAAAAAAGAACGCCACAGTAAAATGGGACGACGAATGTGAAGAAGCGTTTAGGATGATCAAAGAATATCTCATAAAGCCTCCAGTCTTGATAGTCCCAAAGCAAGGGAAGCCCTTATTCCTATACCTCACAATACTCCCTTAATCCATGGGATGCGTGTTGGGGCAGAAAGATGAAGAAGGGAGAGAGCGTTCCATATATTACCTAAGCAAGAAATTCACAGACGGGGAACAGAGGTATTTAGAAGTAGAAAGGACTTGCTGTGCTCTGATTTGGGTCATGCACCGGTTAAGGCAATACACCCTTTACTATCATATTAAGCTACTGACAAGACATAATCCTCTGAAGTACTTGGCAGAGAAACCAATTTTGATAGGGAGAATCTCCAAATGGAAAATGCTCTTATCGAAGTTTGACATCACATACATAAATCAAAACTCGATGAAAGGGCAATCTTTAGCCGACCAATTGGCAAAACACCCTGTCGAGGGAGATTCCCAAGAGCCATAAGTCCAATTCCCTGATGAAAATATATTAACAGTGGAAGGTGTACCAATAGAAGACTGTGGGATAGACCGAAACCTTAAGTGGAAGATGTTCTTTGACGGAGCTGCCAACGTATTCGGTTGTGGGATCGGGGCAGTGTTGATATCCCCAGACGGCACACAATTCCCTTCAGCAACAAGGTTCACATTTCCATATACTAATAATATCGCGGAATATGAGGCATACATCCCCAACCTCAAAATGGCTTGCCAAATGGAAATCTGTGAATTAGAAGTATACGAAGATTCATCACTTATCATATTACAAACAAGAGGGGAATACAAGACTAAAGACCCCAAACTGGTACCATACCATCAACATTTGATAGAGCTAATAGAAGAATTCGAGGCAATCACTTTCACATACATCCCGAGAACTCAGAATCAGTTTGTAGATGCGCTCGCCACACTAGCATCTATAATTCAGATAACAGGGGGAGTCGAAGTCCAACCATTAAAAATAGACATTGAAAATCGGCCCGCCTACTGTTTGGTAATTGAAAAAGCACAAGATGATAAACCCTGGTATCACGAGATCAAAACTTTTCTCCAAGAAAGCAAATACCCTGAAATGGCTAGTAAAAATGACCAAAGAACGCTTAGAAGGTTAGCAAGTCATTTCTTATTAAGTGGGTCTATGCTTTACAAAAGATCGCCTGATACCACATTGCTAAGATGTGTGGACAAAAATGAGGCATGTGAACTGATGAAAGAAGTACACGAAGGGATATGTGGACCTCATATGAACGGCTACATGTTGGCCCGAAAAATCATGAGGTTGGGATACTATTGGCTAACCATGGAATCAAATTGCATAAAATATGTCAAGCACTGTCATTTGTGTCAAGTGTACGCAAACTGAATAAACGCTCCGCCTAACGAGTTGCACTCGTTGTCTGCACCATGGCCTTTCTCCATGTGGGGAATCGACATAATCGGCTTAATCACTCCGACAGCATCCAATGGCCATAGGTTTATATTGGTAGCCATTGATTACTTCACCAAGTAGGTGGAAGCTTCATCATATGCCAATGTCACCAAAGGGGTAATAGTCCAATTCTTGAAGAGGGACATAATAACTTGATATGGAGTTCCTAAGTCAATCATCACCAACAACGGTACCAATCTTAACAACAAATCGATGACAGGTTTATGTCAACAATTCCACAAAAACCATAGAAATTCAACTCCCTACTGACCTCAGATGAACGGGACAGTAGAATTAGCCAACAAGAATATCAAAAAAGTCATCGAAAAAATGACAGTCACTTACAAAAATTGGCACGAGATGTTGCCATTTGCTCTCATGGCTTACAGGACCTCAATTAGAACATCTACTGGAGTTACTCCATATTCATTGGTATATGGCACTAAGGCAGTCTTGCCAGTGGAGGTCGAAATACCATCATTCAGGGTTCTGTCAGAAACGCAGTTAACTGAATCAGACTGGGTAAAGAAGAGACTTGATCAACTGAATTTGATTAACGAAAAAAGACTCACTGCATTGTGTCATGGCCAGTGTTACCAACAGAGGATGGCTCGAACATTTAACAAGAAAATGAGGCCTCGATGTTTCAAAGAAGGAGATTTTGTGCTAAAGAAAGTTCTCCTAAATGCTCAAGATTCCAAAGGGAAATTTACCCTAAACTATGAGGGTCCATATGTGGTGAAAAAGGTATTGTCATGAGGTGCTATGATATTAACTCAAATGGATGGTCCAAAATTGAGAGACTCCATTAATGCAGATGCTGTTAAGATGTACTACCCTTAGGCAAGGGAATTGAAATTTTGCCGATGTTTATGAAAGCCAATATTCAATACAAATTTCGTTGAGTCCAGTTTTCATTTTTGTTACAAGCAAAGTTAATGTCTCTGAATAGTCGATAATTCCAACCAATTCTCATTAAAACAAAAATTCCTAAACAAATTACCTATCACTTCACCAATGAATGATAAACATTGAAATGATAATAAATCTCAATAAATTTTGTGATATAATTCTACCTACTTTTGAGCATTAAAACCTGGTACATTAGTAGGATAATACTATCATCAAAAGAGCCATGTGCACAAGAAAGGAAGCACATCAAGACCTTCAGCCCTGTTTTAAAGCAAGAGTAAGCAAAGGAGAAGCAAACCAGCACGAAGGTTCAGTTGTTTGGTTTCTATCCGCGATAAATTGGTAAGCATTTTAGAATAAATAACTATCATCCACATATCATAAAACATCCTTTATCAAATCATTTAACCTATTCAGTAGAAGCATTTTCAAAAGCATAAAGTTAGTCAGCCCACAATGGGGCCACTTTCCTAAGTATCTCTCTTAGGGTCAGCTATAAGGGCACCTTTTTGAGATGTTTCTCCCTGCCGAAGGTTAGTCAGCCCACAATGGGGCACTTTCCTAAATATCTTTCCTTAAGGTCAACCTGTAAAGGTACCTTTCGAAACATTTCTTCCCCAAGGTCGCGAGTCTAAGAAGATGCTTCCTACCATAAGTTAGTCAGCCCACAATGGGGCACTTTCCTAAATATCTCTTCTCAAGGTCAGCCTATGGGGGCACATTTCGAAACATTTCTTCCCCAGGGTCGCGAGTCTAAGAAGACACTTCCCACCATAGGTTAGTCAGTTCACAATGGGGTACTTTCCTAAACATCCCTTCAAAATGTCAGCCCATAAGGTCACCTTTCGAAGCATGTCCTCTCGCTATAGGTTAATTAGCCCGCAAAGGGGCACTTTCCTAGACACCCTTTCTTGAAGTAAGCTCACAGGAGCACTTTTTGAAGCTATCGATTAGTTAGCTCATAGAAGCACTTTTCAAATTTATCAGTTATCTCAGAAGAGCACTTTCGAACCCATCGATTAGTTAGCTCAGAGGAGCACTCTTTGAATCTATCGATTAGTTAGCTCATAGGAGCACTTTTTGAACCTGCCAATTAGTTAGCTCAAAAGAAGCACTTTTCGAATCCATCGATCAATTAGCTCATAGGAGCGCTTTTCGAATTTATCAATTGATTAGCTTAGATGAACACCTTTTGAACTCATCGATTAGTTAGCTCAAAAAAGAGAACTTTCAAATCTATCGATTAGTTAGCTCATAGGAGCACTTTTCGAATCTATCAATTAGTCAGCTCATGGGAGCACTTTTTCAAATTTGTCGATAAACGATTAGTCAGCTCATAAGAGCGCTCTTCGAAGGTTTTTTTTTCCCAAACAGTCGCTAGTCTAGCCAGACGCTTCTGTTGACAGGTAGCCAGCTCATAAGAGCGCTTCCTAAGATAATCTTCTCTTCAAGGTTGCTAGTCCGATAAGACGCTTCCTATCATCAACTATTCCACTTACAATAATACCCTCCTAAACAATCCTTGAGATGTTTCCTATCGCCAATTAGTCAGCCCATAGAGCACTTTTTGGGATGATATATTACTCTAGATTGTTAGGTTGTTTAAGACCATTTCCTAAGCAATACCAACCATCACAAAGTACTCGTGGGGTTATTAGCTCATGGAGCATTTTCCCACAAGAGACCAAATTCCAGATAACCAGCCAAACAAATGCGTTATCCATTTAGTCAAGAGGCCAAAATGGTGTCTTTCTTGTCTTTATAGTTAAGTTTTGCAAACTTTACTACAAAGAGGGACAGCTATAAACACCCCATTTTTGCCCTAATAATCAATAATAATCAATTTTTAATTTTTTCAATTTTTTACATTTTTTTCTAATTTAGCAAAAATAGGAAAAATATTCAAAAAATAAAATAAATAGGAAAAAAATCAATTTTGGAAAATAATTGTAGAAATAGTAATAAAAAGGATTAAATAATTTTTACAAATTTTTGAAATTTCAAAAAAATACAAAAAATAAAAAAATCGCATTGCATATATGCAAATTGCGAAAATAAAAAATCGAGTAAGTGGGCTAGCCCAACTGGTCCGAACCATGGCTTAAGGCGTAAGGAGAGGGGCTCGGTCATGGGTTCGAAACGCGGGGGAGGCAGATTCTGCGTTTTGCAATTTTTTTTCCTTGTTTGGGACACGTGTCAGCAGCTAATTGGCTGGAGCAAGCGCACGCGCCGGGCGCATGATCGTCTTCAACCTTCGTCCGAAATCATCGCCGGTGAGGAAAAATCGAATTTCGACTATTTTGATTCGATTTTTTGCACAAATCCAGCAGATCTTCAACAAAAATGAGATAAACATCATCCAATTAGAATCAAATCGCAACAAATTGATAGATTTGCATAAATCGGAGGAAGGTTTTGACCGCAAATCCGATTTGCTTAAATTGGGGAAATCCAAGCTTATCCAGCTCGATTCCTTGCGCCTATAAATAGAGGAGGAAGGGAGGAAGTAGAATCACGGATCAAAAGTGAGAAAAAGAAAGAAAAGGAGAGAAATCAAAGCCTCGCCAGATTCTTCCAAGCCACGACCACCGATCAAGCACCGAGCTGCCACAAGGAGACGTTTTTGGAGAAATCCACCGCCACGGTTGAGTTCCTTACCCTCGAAAACCTAGGAAACGACACCTCAATTGCTTCGAAAGGCCGTCGGAACGCCGTCAACGAGCACTCCCAACCGCCGTGACCGATCGACCCGCTTTGACCTGATCCTACCCGACCAACCCGACCCCCACATCGACCCGGATCCAGGTTAGTCGGATTTTTCGTTTTTTTTTTTGTATTATTTATTTATTTAGTTATTTCATTTATTCGAATTTATTTATTTATCTATTTGTTATTTATAATTCAAAAATAGAAAAAAAATATTAGAATTTAGATTAGTTTTTTTTTAGGATTTAATTTAGGGAGGATAATAGAAAATAATGATAAAAATAAAATAATAATGATAATAATAATAAAGTATAAAAATATATAAAAAAATGATAAAAATATATATTAGAAAAAAAAATGAATGATAAAATTGAGATTTTAGTTTAGGGTAGATAAATAATATAGGAGAAAAGTTTTCAATAAAAATTAAGAAAAATAAAAAAAATAATCAAAATTATAAAAAATTAATAAAAATAAAAAATTATAATATTAGAAATGGGTTGAAAAATAGAAAAAATGAAATTTTTATCACCTAGAAAAATCATTTTCTTAAATAAATCCAAAATTGGTTTTTCCTAAAAATTATTATTTTTTAAAAAAAATCAAATTATCAAGTTTAGGTTTAGATTTTTCAGAAAAATACTAAAATGATAAAAACATAAATCAAAAGAAATTTCATAGTTAAAAATCACCAACACATTAAAGTTTTTTTAGGAAAAGCGAACTACGGCTCGTTTGATCCTAGATAGTAGGTATGTAGGCACCCATTTGGGGCAACCTTAAAAAGAATAGAAAAATCATTTTCTTACAATAATTTACTCAAAAACACAATAAAAGACAACAAAAATAAAATAAAAGACATTTGGAGAAGGTTTAGATTTTAGGAGATTAGGGTGGTAACCTTAGGATTTTAATAGGTTAGCTTCTGAACTCAGAAACTTTAGTTTTCCCTTTCCTCTTTGCACAAAAAACGAGAAGAGGAAATTACGCTGACCAGTGGTCCAAATTAGGATTGATCTGCTCAATTAGTCCTAATTCAATCTTCCCCAACCACAGTTGGGTGGCGACTCTAAAACGAAACAAAATTCCTAACTCAAGTTGAGGGTCTACATTAGATGAGCATATGGTCTAGTATAGATCGGATTAGGAATGAAAAAATCCAAAAATTAGACTCGACATTAATGAATCGCATGCCTTCCAAAGTGTTGAACTACGAAACTCCATTACAAGTCTTAGCTCGACATGAACCATTGCCCTCAATTTTAATGCTTCCTGCAAAGGTGTTCGGATGTGCAGTATATGTTCATCTGCATAAGACAGAACGAACTAAGATCGACCCGTGTGCCATTCGGTGTATATTTTTGGGGTACGCTACTCACAAGAAGGGATATTGGTGTTTTGATCCACTGACTAAACGTCTCTATGTAACAATGGATGTTACTTTCCTGGAGATAGAGATGTTTTTTCAAAATCCTAATTCATCGTCATCTATTCAAAGAGAACTAGTTGATGACGAGCAAGGAAGTCATAAAGCTGGTTGGGAGATGTGGCCAGATATATCAATCTTCCAGAATGAGAGCAGCAGTCACCTCCATGAAAACATGGGAGAAAGAGGATCCACTGAATCTGCAAATGAAGAAAGTGAAGGGCGAGAATAGCCCACCCTAGAGGAATTTTCTCAGAGACAGCAACTCCTACTAGAACAAGATACAACTCTAAGTTTAGTACCAACGGACCAAGCTCCTGAGGATGTAGTAAAGGTACAATCTTCTGATCCATCTTCCAATTATAAATTGCCTTTCAAGAACAATCGTGGCAAACTACTAAATCGCTATACACTAGACCATGGTGAAACTAAAGTGAAATATCCGATTGCACACCACATCAGCACTAAGAGGATAGCACAACCTCTGAAGAACCGGGTAAACCAACTATCATCTAAGAACGTTCCAAGTTCAATAGAAGAAGCCTTACAGGATCCTAGATGGGTTAAGGCTATAAACAACGAAATGAAAGCACTCCAAAAGAATGATTTGTGCCAATACCAAAAGAGAAGAAAGTGGTAGGATGCAAATAGGTGTTTTCAATTAAACATAAAGCCGATGGGACGATAGATAGATACAAGGCATGACTGGTAGCAAAAGGATACACTCAAATGTATGGCATTGACTACCAGGAAACATTCTCACCCATGGCGAAGCTAAATACTGTCAGAGTATTACTCTCACTTGCTGCAAATCTGGATTGGCTACTACTTCAATTTGATGTAAAGAATGCATTCCTACATGGAACTTTAGAAGAAGAGGTGTACATAGACATCCCACCAGGGTTCACTACATCATAAACAGGGATGGTGTGCAGGTTGGAGAAGGTGTTATACGGGTTAAAGCAATCCCCAAGAGCATGGTTTGGACAATTCAGTATGGCTATGAAGAACTATGGCTATAAACAGTGTAACTCAAACCACACCCTGTTCCTAAAGCATCGGAAAGAAATGATAACAGCTTTGATTATTTATGTGGATGACATGATCATTACAGGGAATGATGATGAGGAGATGGGAAGACTTCAGAATTAGCTAGCATCAGAATTTGAGATGAAAAATCTGGGAGGCCTAAAATATTTCCTTGGGATTAAAGTAACGAGATCAAAACAAGGGATCTTTCTCTCACAAAGGAAGTACATCCTTGATTTGCTAGTAGAAACAAAGATGCTTGGTTGTAAACCTATAGACACTCCAATTGTTCAGAATCATAAACTTGGAGAATCTCAACATCAAGCTCCCACAAATAAGGAAAGATTTTAGAGACTAGTGGGAAAATTGCTATACTTATCCCACACGAGACCCGATATTGCATATGCAATAAATCTGTTGAGCCAATTTATGCATAATCCAAGTGAAGAACATATGGAAGCTGTGAAGTGAATACTGCGATACTTGAAGGGACCACCAGGGAGAGGACTTCTGTTTAGGAAACACAATCATCTCCGTGTGGATGGATACTCAGATGTGGACTGGGCTGGAAGTATTACAGATAGGAAGCCGACATTCGGATACTTAACATTTGTTGGTGGAAACCTAGTAGCATGGAGAAGCAAGAAATAAAAGGTGGTGGCACTGTCAAGTGCAGAAGCGGAATTTCGTGGTATGGCTAAAGGACTATGTGAATTACTTTAGCTAAGAGAGTTGTTAAAAGAAATTGGATACACATCTGAATAACCAATGAGACTTTTTTGTGACAATAAAGCTGCTATTGAAATTGCACAAAATCCAGTTCAGCATGATAGAATGAAGCATATCGAGATTGATAGACACTTCATCAAAGAAAAGCTTGAAGAGAAGATAGTTCAATTTCCTTTTGTGAAGTCAGAAGAACAATTAGCTGATATGTTAACAAAAGGTGTCTCGAGTAGAATATTTCATAATTCACTTATCAAGTTGGGCATGGAAGATATCTTTGCACCAACTTGAGGGGGGGTGTTGAATATTCTACAATCTCCAGAATAGGGGAAACTAAATATTTAGAACAAAAATAGAGTAACATTGTATATATGATAGATGTAGTTTCCTTTCCTTTGAAAATATACTTGTACAAAATAGAAAATTGTATCAACTCTATACATATTGATGGAGAAGAAGAAATAAATAAGCTTTTTCGAACACTTTCTTGGTTTTATGAACACATATTGTAACTCTTCAACTGCAATGTGATAGTGGCCTAGTGGGCCTTTGAACTCTGCCTGTGGTAATTAACTACATGTTTCTTTAAAGTCCAACAACTAGAAAGCTTGGAAATGTAAGTTTTGTATACTAGAGTTCAACTATGCTCCTTATTACAAATAAAAATAATTGAAATACACATAAGATACCAATATAGCCCTTTTGGCTTAAACCATATAGATACATAAGTATAGACCGCTGGAAAACAAAACAAAACAAAACATAATAATTGATAAATGAGTTTTTGAAAACATGTTGAACTATGTAAATTGAAAAGTCACAAAGACAAATACGTATAATTATGTCCCAATGTCTAGATCACACCCAATAGTAATGATTTCCTTTTCTCCTATATCCTGCCTCGACAGAACCTATGAGTGCACATGTGCAAACAAAACCTGCAAATGGAGAACCGGCAATAGTCAAATCTAAAGATAAAATCTCTAAACTTCCATAAATGATAAATAATGCTGTATGAAACATAACTTAAGAGTACAAAAGATAACTAAATTATCAACATTCAATATCCAATTGCTCTAAATATCCATAAACTATACCATCATATATGCAAAAATAGTACTTTTAATTTTAGGGGCCATACTGATCTTTATTTAATGGGTAATTAGATGTCATTTTAAGGATATGCAAATTATAAAATGCTTTAAAAACACAAAAACGGATGCTTGGCTTAAATATTATAGACACATTATAATTATTTGAAAGAAACAATTAAACCTACTTTAACTTACTAGGATACTAATTTTTATATCATTATATTATAATATTATATTTGGTATGCTAGGATGGACCCAAAATGGAATCGTAATTTTGAATTTCATTCTTATTAATAGTAATTATTTAAATTATCTTTTTACCCCATCGATGTAATTTGTTACATTCACTAACGAAAGGTATTTTTAATAAATATCATTCTATTTCATTTCATCCTATAAACATTTTCAAACATAAGAATAGATTTAATATTGATTTCATTCCATTTCGAATTATTTCTATGTACCAAACGTGATATAAGAGTTTTGTTACTTTTCCTATACTCTTTTAATTTAAAAGCATTTTTTTCTCAATTAATAGGTAATCCATTTTGATAAGATTATAATTGTAAATCCTTTTACCATACATAATCGTATACTACCACTTTTAAGATAAATAATTTAAACTTGATCCCTCCTTTTAAGAGATCCATATTTATACCATTTAATTATAACAACTTAACATATTATGATTATAAATTAAACTGAGAATTAACCATTAAATAATACACTTTTTTCTCAGCGCTACTAACATTTGTTTCTTTGCCTGGATCATATAATTTTTAGCAACCGTATCTCGAACGTGGAGAAATCTTAATGGTAATCAGCGAGACAAGACAAGATCGTTGTACACAATAAACATAAAGGCGTTGCAAATAATTGACTGTAATGATGGAGATGGATATTCAAACTTGAGCTAGAACCGGAATTGGCAGACCCAACTTCACAGATGATAAAGGCATATTTTATCAAGTTGTATTTTGTGATTTGTATATATATTATTGTCAATTATTAGAAATTTCCAATAAAAAGATACTTAAATTGCATTTATGTTAATATCATAGGGATTAATGGACTTGAAGATGTACATGATGCAAAACATGAAGAAATTACAAGTAAGAGATGAGACACGACCGTGCCTTATGTAGTGTTTTTCCTTTTCACGATGATCAAAGAAAAATAAAGGACGAGAAGCTTAAGGGGATAGCCCACGGCCGTGCTTCATGTGATGGGTGTGTTTACCCCCTGAGACACGGCCGTGCCTAAAAGAAGAAGGAAAGAAGAAAATGTCGAGAAGCTTATAAAGTTGTCCCACAGCCGTGGTTTACGTGGTGGCAGTAACAACCACATTACACACGGTCGTGCCTTATGTGGTGGACTGCCGACTTAATGAAAGAAGAAAATGCCGAGAAGCTTAGGGGGATAGCCCACAGCCGTGGTTTATGTGGTGGCAGTAACAACCACATTACACACGGCCGTGCCTCATGGGGTGGCTTGCCGACTTTTCATATTCTTGTCCAATTTGTACGTTTCTGCAGGGCATAAAAGCGGGGGAAAGAAAAGAAAAGAAGAAGACGACCGGGGAGAGGAGAGTAGATTTTAGATTTGAGAACTTTGTTTTGAGAAACTTTAGTTTTTTACAAGGGAATTGAAGATTGAATTCAATTGTACTTCCATCAATTGAGATCAAGTCAGAAATCTCTGAAGAGTTGTTTGAGGATCTTATTTCCAGATTTGCTACATATTGGTGACTTCTTATCCTAATCATATTTTGCATTTCTGTGAATTGGTTTTTATGTTTTTTAATGGATTCTTTAACATTTTTCATTGAATTTTGTCTTGTTGTTATCTATTGTATGGCTGGCTAATTTTGTTTGTGGGAATAGTGGATGAAGCCCTAGTTTGCTAAAATGATCAGTGTAGTTTGGTTATGAGATTGACATATATGTGGAGTATTCATGTTGTGAATTCCTATAATTCCAATTTAATTGTGATAAGATTAGATTGTTAGAAATCCAATCAATATGAAAGTGGAGATAGGATTTGTTAGGAATTCTTAATTAGACTAATGAGTCAATGCGAAAACGGCGTTAATTGGTTTAATTAGGGTTCATAGAGAGATTAAAGCTATGTTCTAATTAATTATTCACTAAGAGATTAGGGATAATTGTATTAGGGCATAAGGCGATCATAGCATTGAAAAATGTATGAGAGTATATTAGAATCCTCTGTTAATTAGAGATACGAAAGTGGACTAATTGATTTGAGGTTTAAAATGTTGAACTCACGTGAATAACCACATATAAGTTGATTTCAATAACTTAACGGTAGTTTGATTAGCATGACTAGGGTGAATTCTAAATTCCCACTGTTTAATTAGAAGTATTTATAAGAATCTTATAATTCCCATTAGCATAGAACTTGATTTAATCTCTCTAGTTAGATATAAAAAAAAAAAAAAGATTTCTGTTTGAATTACCTAAATATCAGTATAAGTTATTATAGGTTTGGTAATCTTTTTAGTCATCGAGGGAACGATACTCTACTCATCATTTATTACTTGATTGCGACCTAGTATACTTGCTAGCGGTTTCACTTATACATTTCACGAGTGATCAAGTTTTTTGGCGCCGTTGCCAGGGACTATAAGATATTAGACTTTGTAGCTTTGTTGGTAATTTAGGTGCATTTTATTTTGTTGATAGTGTGTCTTTACTTTTCTATCTTTTCTGCAGGTGCGCATGCAAAGGAGTAGGAGTGTTGAACTTCTGCCCCTAGATCCTGAGATAGAGCGTACTATACATCGTTTGAGAAGAGAGAATAGACAGAGAGGAGAGAATCAAGAGGAAATCATGGCAGATGACAATAACAATCTTCCTATTCAAGCTGTCCAGCGAGCACTTCGCGATTTTTCAGTCCCAACTGTTCAAGGACCAGCAATTAGAAGGCCAGCTGTTCAGGCCAACACTTTTGAGCTGAAGCCGGCACTTATACAGATGGTGCAATCCAATCAGTTTGGTGGATATACGCATGAGAGCCCTGATGAGCACATAGCAGGATTCCTTCAGTATTCTAACTTAATAAAGATAAATGGTGTTTCTGATGATGCCATAAGACTGCAACTTTTTCCTTTCTCACTAAGGGATAAAGCTCGAGCTTGGTTTCATTCACTACCATAGGAGTCTATCACTACTTGGGCTGACCTCTCAACAAAATTTTTAAAGAGATTTTTCCCACCATCCAGAACTGCAAAGCTTAGAAGTGATATCACAAACTTCACCAAGTTTAGTGGTGAATCACTTTATGAGGCGTGGGAGAGATTCAAAGAGGCAATCAAGAAGTGTCCCCCACCATGGGCTGCTAGGCAATCTTCTTATTGAGATTTTCTATCTCAGTTTAGATGAGACATTGAGGTCACTGGTAGATGCGGCTTCAGGAGGTGCACTCATGGGGAAGAGTTATGTTGAAGCGAGTGCTTTGATAGAGGAGATGGCCTCCAGCGCTCACAATTGGTAGAATGAGAGGAACAAGTCCAGAGTGGCATCTGTTGATGAGAGAGAGACTATCGCACAGTTAACTGCACAAATATCATCTCTCACCACTTAGGTAAGTAAACTCACTTCCACTCAATCCTTTCACACTAATCAGGTTGCTTTTTGTGAGATGTGTTCAGGACCGCATTCGACATTTGAGTGTATGTCAGGGAATGCTTCTGCTTCATCTAGTGGTGAACAGGCTAATTATGTCAACAATTTTCAGCGGAACAACCAAGGACCCTACTTCAACACATATAATCCAGGATGGCATAATCATCCAAATTTTTCATGGAGGAACGACAACAACATACTCTAGCCGCCACCTGGATTTCAGAAAACAGGTCCTGCCCCAACTGGTCCACCCCAATAGAGTCAATCAAAGATGGAAGAGCTCATGTTGAGCTACATGCAAAAGACAGATACCATGCTGCAGAATCAAACAAGCCACAATTAGGAATCTAGAGGGTTATATTAGCCAAATCTCTCAACAGCTGAGCAATAGACCACTGGGTCTTTGCCTAGCAAAACTGAGGAGAATCCAAAAGGTGTCAATGCAATTGTGTTGAAGAGTGGTAAGGAATTGGAAAAAGTTGACACACATGCTCAAGAGAAAGAGGAGAGTTCAGAGAAAGACAAAGGGAAGAAAAAGGTAGAGGAACCAAAACAGCAAACACCAGAGGTGAAACTCTATATTCCTCCTATACCTTTCCCAGGGCGATTGAAGCAACAACAGTTAGATTCCCAATTCGCTAAATTCTTGGAGGTGTTTAAGAAGCTCCAAATCAACATTCCTTTTGCAGAGGCACTCCAGCAAATGCCTTCATATGCGAAATTCATGAAAGAGCTTCTTACAAAAAAGAGAAAAATTGATGGCAATGAACCGGTAATGCTTACAAGAGAATGTTCTATGATTCTTCATAAGGACATTTCAACTTTTCCAAAGAAACAAAGAGATCGGGGGAGTTTTACTGTTCCTTGCACAATTGGAAATTCTTATTTTGATAAAGTTCTTATTGATTCAGGTGCAAGTATTAACTTAATGCCTCTCTCTATTTTCAGGGAACTTGGATTGGGAGACCGCAAGGAGACCCGTGTCACTTTGCAATTAGCTGACAGGAGCATTAAATATCCCAAAGGTATTGTGGAGAATGTTTTAGTGAAAGTAGACAAGTTCTACTTTCCAGTTGATTTCATTGTCCTAGAGATGGAAGAGGATAGAGAGGTGCCCATGATTCTTGGTAGACCATTCCTTGCTACAGGTAAAGCTTTAATAGATGTGGAACAAGGTAAGCTCACTTTAAGAGTTATGGATGAACAAATAACTTTTAATGTGTATGATGCTATGAAACAATTTGATGAATGTAAGTCCTGTTACACTATTGATAACATTAATGAGCTTACTAGTGAATCTAAGGAAGAGAAAGCAGGCTTGGTTACATTAGAATCTGTTCTTAGAGATGTGGATGATTGGAGTGATGATGAAAAGCCTATGGATGAATGTATGGAGGAGGCAATAGAAATCAAGGCTCGATATTATGAGGAGTTAGGCACAAGTGCAACAAAACCAATGCCATCTTTGACACAACCTCCGGTGCTAGAACTTAAACTTTTACCTAGTCATTTGAAATATGCTTATTTGGGAATGGATAATACTTTGCCAATAATTATTTCTTCTTTCTTGACAGGTGATCAGGAGCAACAACTCTTAGAAGTGCTAAGAGAGCATAAGGAGGCAATAGGATGGACAATTGCAGATATCAAGGGAATTAGCCCTCTAATTTGCACTCATCGCATATTCTTGGAGGCTGAATGTAAACCTATAGTTCAACCATAGAGACGACTAAACCCAACTCTTAAAGAGGTAGTGAAAAAAGAAGTACTCAAGCTGTTGGATGCAGGTATTATCTATCCTATATCCGATAGTAAATGGGTTAGTCCAGTTCAAGTAGTGCCAAAAAAATGTGGTATGACTGTAGTAAAGAATGATTCCAATGAGTTAATCCCTACTCGTACTGTGACCGGGTGGAGAGTGTGTATAGACTATAGAAAAGTGAATGATGCCACCCGCAAAGATCATTTTCCCCTCCCATTTATTGATCAGATGTTAAAGAAACTAGCAGGGCATGGGTACTATTGCTTTTTAGATGGTTATTCTGGGTATAATCAGATCCATATAGCACCTGAGGACCAAGAAAAAACCACATTTACATGTCCTTATGGCACCTTTGCCTATAGAAGGATGCCCTTTGGTTTATGTAACGCACCTGCTACTTTTCAGAGGTGTATGATGTCTATTTTTTCTGACATGTTAGAGAACTTCATTGAGGTGTTTATGGATGATGTTTCAGTTGTTAGGAAGTCATTTGATGCATGTCTGATAAATTTAGGCTATGTGCTTAAAAGATGTAAAGAGACCAATCTGATTCTTAACTAGGAGAAATGCCATTTTATGGTAAGAGAGGGAATAGTCTTGGGTCATAAGATATCAGAAAGAGGGATTGAGGTCGACCGTGCAAAGGTGGAGATTATTGAAAAGTTGCCACCACCTACTTCATTGAAAGGAGTCAGAAGTTTCCTGGGACATGCTGGTTTTTACAGATTTATCAGGGACTTCTCTAAAATCTCTAAACCTCTTTGTAATTTACTTAAAAAAGATACTGCTTTTAATTTTGATGACAAATGTTTGCAGGCATTCAATTTTTTGAAGGAGAAGCTCACAACTACACCAGTAATTGTTGCACCTGATTAGGAGCTTCCATTTGAATTGATGTGTGATGCCAGTGACTATGCAATAGGAGCAGTACTTGGGCAAAGGAGAGGTAAGTTGTTTCATGTCATATATTATGCTAGTAGAACCTTGAATGAGGCTCAAAGGAACTATGCTACTACTGAAAAAGAACTCTTAGCAATTATATTTGCATGTGATAAGTTCTGGTCCTATCTAATAGGTTCTAAGATCATAGTATATACAGACCATGCTGCGCTCAAGTATTTGTTTGCTAAAACCGATGCTAAGCCAAGGTTAATTCGTTGGATTTTACTGCTACAAGAATTTAATCTTGAAATCAAAGACAAAAAGGGAATAGAGAATGTTTTAGCTTATCATTTGTCAAGGTTGGAATCTGAGTGTTCGGATCCACCTATCAATGAAAATTTCCTAGATGAACAATTGTATAGAGTTGAAATCCAAGGACTACCTTAGTATGCTGACATCGTTAATTATTTGGTTAGCAAAATCATACCTTATGGTATTTCATATCAACAGAAAAAGAAGTTTTTACATGATATAAAATTTTACTTTTGGGATGAGCCATATTTGTTTAAAAATTGTGCTAATCAAATAATTAGACGATGTGTGCTAGAAATTGAACAAATTAGCATCATTCAGCATTGTCATTCAAAAGAGGTAGGAGGTCATTTTGGTGTAGAGAGAACCACAGCTGAAGTTTTATCTTGTGGATTTTATTGGCCTAGTTTGTTTCGGGATTGCAGGAACTATATCATGTCTTGTGCTCAATGCCAAAAGACAGGTAACATTTCTAGGAGACATGAATTACCGCAGAACGGTATTCTTGTAATAGAACTTTTTAATGTTTGGGGGATAGATTTTATGGGTCCATTTCCCTCTTCTTATTCAAACAAATACATTCTCTTGGCTGTCGACTATGTTTCGAAATGGGTAGAAGCGGTTGCTTTGCAAACTAACGACGCCAGAGTTGTAGTTAGATTTTTGAAAAGAAACATTTTTTCAAGATTTGGAGTACCTCGAGCTATCATAAGTGATGGGGGGTCACATTTTTGTAACAAGCAATTTGAAAAATTATTACCAAAATATGGGGTTACTCATAAAATTGCTACTCCTTATCATCCTCAAACTTCAGGTCAAGCCGAGGTATCGAATAGGGAAATTAAACGTATTTTGGAAAAAACTATTAATGCATCTAGAAAAGATTGGTCATTAAAACTTGATGATGCATTATGGGCTTATAGAACTGCGTTTAAAACTCCCATAGGAATGTCCCCATACAAGATTGTGTTTGGTAAGTCATGTCACCTACCAGTGGAGCTTGAGCACAAAGCATACTGGGCCATAAAGTTCCTTAACTTTGATTTGCAAGCTGCAGGTGAAAAGAGATTACTCCAGTTGAATAAATTGGCAGAATTAAGAGAAGAAGCATATGAGAATGAAAAGATCTATAAGGAGAGAGCTAAGAGATGGCATGATCAGAACATTTTAAAACGAGAGTTTTTGCCAGGTCAAAAAGTTTTATTATATAACTCTCTATTAAAATTGTTCCCAAGTAAGTTAAGATCAAAATGGTCTGGACCTTTTTTTATTTCACAAGTTTTTCCTTATGGTACAGTAGAATTGAGATCAGAAGATAACCAAACTTTCAAAGTAAATGGTCAACTTCTTAAACATTATCATGAAAGAGAAAACTTTGATAGAGATGCCACCACTGTGGATCTTGCACAGCCTAAGTGAAAAGAAGGAGGAAAGTTGGGCTAAAGACTTTAAACTAAGCGCTTCATGGGAGGCAGCCCATGATTAAAGATTTTTGTAAATTAATTTTTTTTCAAAAAAAAAAATCGACCGAGGATTTTAGGGGGATGAGATACGGTCGTGGTTCGTGTGGTGGCCCTAAATCCACCACATGTCATACGGTCGTGGTTCGTGTGGTGGCCCTAAATCCACCACATGTCATACGGCCGTGCCACGGTAATGTGAAAATAACGGGTTGACACACCCCTTATACCACGGCCGTGTGTAAAAAAAAAAAAAAAAATTATTGTGGCGAGGGTTATGCAGATAACCCACGACCGTGGGTTATGTCTTGCCCACGCGAGTGAAAAAAAAAATAAAAACTCTCTACCCTCACACACTCTATTCTCATCCAAAATTCATACTCACTTTTTCTCTCTCTAAAGTCTGCATATTCTCCATTGTCCTTGTGAAAGATTTTGGTTTTTTTCATCTCCATACAAGAAAAAGGTAAGATCTTTTTATCATTCATGTGGATTTTTATGCAAATTCTTTCTTCTTCGGGTTTTCATATCATAGTTGGGTAATGATTTCTTTGAATGAATCTTTGAACTTATATGCATGCACAAATCTTTAGCTTATACACATGTGTCATAGGCGAGGAACATGCGGGAGATCTTGAGAACATTAGATGCAGATTTTGTTTGTTTTATATGTATAAAGATTGTTTTTTTTTTTTTTATGAAATACAAGCATGTTTTGAGAATGATGAAGGTTTGCATGGAGTTGGTGTTTTGAAAATTGAAGTAATCCACAGCCGTGGGGGAATTCCGGTGTGTTTTGGGTGTTTAAAAAAAAAATTAGCGGAATGTGTACACCACATTACACACAGCCGTGGAACATGGGGGTGTTTTCTTGTAGTTACCGTGATTATTGATGATGCGTTTATGTTAAGTAACATTTCTCTGTTTGGTCTTGAGTTGGTGCTGAATGTCTTTATATTATGAGTATGAATTATTTTTGTGCAGATGCCGAGAGACCAAGCATCATCTTCTTTAAGGAAATGTTCGCGCAAGGGAAAGGCACCTGCTGAGCCAGCTCCATTACAAAGGCGTGATCATTATCCAGTGGGATTAAAGGAAGAAAATCGTGCTAAATATGATATGGTTTTAATGAAGAAGGTGATTAAACCAAACACAGTGTTGAATTGGGAATTGCTGGAGAGATATGGGTTTGCGCAGGAGTTTGAGCTTTTGTTTCAGGATAGAGCTTGGAGAAATCTATTGGACATAAAGGAGAGTATCTACAGCAAGACTACCCTGGAATTTATAACTACATTTCAACTTCAAAGAGCCATGACCATGAAGATGAATAACAATGTATCATTCTATTTCAATGGTCAGTATTTTAAGTTGTCCATGCGTGAATTCATTAAGAGATTGGGCATTTATGAAGATGAAGATTTTGTGGATTCTGACGCAATGAATAGATTAGAATATGATTGGTATGATCAGATCAGGGCCTCTATGTTGTGGTTTGAAATAGGAGAAAAGGGATATGATCCATCAACATCAAGGGCATCGGTACTCAAAAACCCTACCCACAGAATACTACACTATATCCTTGCTAGGTCCACTAGTGGAAAAGTGGATAGTGAAGGGATCGTCAGTGCATTTGACTGCTTCCAGATGTGGTCAATGATTCAGAACCGACATTTAAATGTCGGTCTAATAGCAGTCATTTGCATTAGACGTAATTGTGAAAAAGGACGCAAGGGAGTGTATGTAGGGGCCTGGATCACTAGGCTGTTAAAAAATATGGGGGTGTTTCCGACTCCAGAACCTGATGATAAGGTTTGTTCTTCAGTAGCAATGAGTGAGCAGGTGCTCAAGTATTGGGGTTTTGGTCCAGTATCTACTGAAGAACAAGGTCCTCAAAGAGTAGAGGTTCCCGTTAATGAAAGGAGAGGACTTTCTTCCTCTCTTGCGCAATTCAAAGAAGATATGGAAGAATTTAAATGGGAACAAAGAAAGGAATTAAAGGGCATCAAGAAGTACATGTATAAGTGTTTTAAAACAATTGGTGATGCCCTGGGAGTATCTATTCCTCCATGTGGAGGAAGTACAGATGAGGATGTTTCACCTCCACAACCACAACTTCCTGCTATAATTCCAAGTTCATCCACAGGCGGGCCTCGAATGAAGATCACACCAAGGCGATCCACCGGTGTCAGAATACAGCCACCTCCCCAGCGAGTATTATCCCCACCTCAGGAGGAAGAACCAAGTTTTAGTTCTGAGGAGGAATGTTCAGATGACGACGAGGAGGAAGTGTCTAATGATGAAGAATAGGAGGATGACGATTTTGATGGTGATGAGGATTAAGCTTGATTCTGTTCATTTTTTTTTTTAAAAGACTTGTCTTAATGTTATTTATCGATTAATTTTATTTTATTTTCTGTTGGAACTGTAATAATTCCTTAAACGCTATGGGTGATGTTAGACTGTGAATATTCTTGATCTATTTTGTCTCTTTATGTTTCTTTGTTCTAACTTTAGGAACTAAAGGAAAAATGTATAGTTCATATGGAAAAGCAATGGTACTTTCATGATGAAATATTCCAGAGACTTTGCTCCACTTTCATCTCGGGGAAGTTTCGTTATTCCCAAAGTACTTTTATGGTTTAATCACTTTTCTTTTGCAATTAGGAAAGACAATAGGGACATTGTCTGAATTAAGTGTGGGGGAAGGAAAAATAAAATAGGCCATTATTTATGATAATTTTGATGTCTGTTGATGTTAATTTGTGTGGAATAAATATTTTGGACAATTATACTTCACCATTATCTTGAACTGTTGTATTGGAAAAGTCTAATATGCTCTGGAAATGTGGTATAAATTTTCTGGTATCTAATTGATTTGATTTGGTGCCTTACTCATTAGCTATTGTAATTGGTTTACTTAGTTTAAATTTAGTAGTGGAATCTTTAAGGAAAAATTTGACCTTTTGTTTAGACTCTTGAATTTAAAGTTCGGAAGTAGGTCGAGTCCTTTAGTGCAAAACAAGCAAGTTTACTTCTAAGTGAATTAAGCTTGTATTTTGTCTTTTGAAGTGCTTTGAGAATATTTTAACTCTTAGAAAAAAGAGGTAGAGGAAACTTTTTACTTGGTGATTCCTTATAAAAATAGTCCCAAAAAAAAAAAAATTAGAGCCTTTACTCCAATGACTCAGGTAAGTGAGTTAAGAGTATCCTAACTTAAATGTTAGTGTGAGGAAGAGTTTGTAGGGGTCCCTTTAAAACCTGGTCACTTGGGTGATGAGCCCGGGATGTGTCAACTCAATGAACTTACAATAACGTGAAGGGCGGAAAGGCAAAATTTTAATATATTAATAAAAGCCGATTGATATGGGCAGGCTTTAGTCCCTCGGAAGAGTGAAGTCAGACTCCACTGTCAATCTAAAAAAAAAAAAAAAGAATGAGATAAGACTATTATAAAAAGGAAAAAAAATCTAGGGGAAGAGTGGATACCATATGCTTTAACTTTGTGTTATCTTATTCAGATAAGTAATTAAAGAGATTTTATACTTGCTAGTTGCTTTTGAAGTTTAAATGAGTGTTTTGCTTTATTGGACTGAGAATTTATCTGTTGAAATAGGAGTTCGGTGGTTAAACATTAGGAATAAAAGTTAGTCTTTCCAGATTAACTACTCAATTTTTTTCTAAGTATACCAGTTACATGTTTTCAGTTAGTTAGAGTGGTAGGCACCATCTTTTCAAATCGATTATGAGGAAAGAAAATTTTGTATTTTCATTTGACAGTTTATTAATTGCTTGAGGACAAGCAGAAGTTCAAGTATGGGGGAGTTGATAAAGGCATATTTTATCATGTTGTATTTTGTGATTTGTATATATATTATTGTCAATTATTAGAAATTTCCAATAAAAAGATACTTAAATTGCATTTATGTTAATATCATGGGGATTAATGGACTTGAAGATGTACATGATGCAAAACATGAAGAAATTACAAGCAAGAGATGAGACACGGTCGTGCCTTATGTAGTGTTTTTCCTTTCCACGATGATCAAAGAAAAATAAAGGACGAGAGGCTTAAGGGGATAGCCCACGACCGTGCTTCATGTGGTGGGTGTGTTTACACCCTGAGACACAGCCGTGCCTAAAAGAAGAAGGAAAGAAGAAAATGCCGAGAAGCTTATGGAGTTGTCCCACGTCCGTGGTTTATGTGGTGGCAGTAACAACCACATTACACACGGTCGTGCCTCATGTGGTGGACTGCCGACTTATGAAAGAAGAAAATGCCGAGAAGCTTAGGGGGATAGCCCACGGCCGTGGTTTATGTGGTGGCAGTAACAACCACATTACACACGGTCGTGCCTCATGTGGTGGCTTGCCGACTTTTCATATTCTTGTCCAATTTGTACGTTTCTGCAGGGCATAAAAGCGGGGGAAAGAAAAGAAAAGAAGAAGACGACCGGGGAGAGGAGAGTAGATTTTAGATTTGAGAACTTTGTTTTGAGAAACTTTAGTTTTTTACAAGGGAATTGAAGATTGAATTCAATTGTACTTCCATCAATTGAGATCAAGTCAGAAATTTCTGAAGAGTTGTTTGAGGATCTTATTTCCAGATTTGCTACATATTGGTGACTTCTTATCCTAATCATATTTTGCATTTCTGTGAATTGGTTTTTATGTTTTTAATGGATTCTTTAACATTTTTCATTGAATTTTGTCTTGTTGTTATCTATTGTATGGCTGGCTAATTTTGTTTGTGGGAATAGTGGATGAAGCCCTAGTTTGCTAAAATGATCAGTGTAGTTTGGTTATGAGATTGACATATATGTGGAATATTCATGTTGTGAATTCCTATAATTCCAATTTAATTGTGATAAGATTAGATTGTTAGAAATCCAATCAATATGAAAGTGGAGATAGGATTTGTTAGGAATTCTTAATTAGACTAATGAGTCAATGCGAAAGCGACGTTAATTGGTTTAATTAGGGTTCATAGAGAGATTAAAGCTATGTTCTAATTAATTATTCACTAAGAGATTAGGGATAATTGTATTAGGGCATAAGGCGATCATAGCATTGAAAAATGTATGAGAGTATATTAGAATCCTCTGTTAATTAGAGATACGAAAGTAGACTAATTGATTTGAGGTTTAAAATGTTGAACTCACGTGAATAACCACATATAAGTTGATTTCAATAACTTAACGGTAGTTTGATTAGCATGACTAGGGTGAATTCTAAATTCCCACTGTTTAATTAGAAGTATTTATAAGAATCTTATAATTCCCATTAGCATAGAACTTGATTTAATCTCTTTAGTTAGATATAAAAAAAAAAAAGATTCCTGTTTGAATTACCTAAATATCAGTATAAGTTATTATAGGTTTGGTAATCTTTTTAGTCCTCGAGGGAACGATACTCTACTCATCATATATTACTTGATTGCGACCTAGTATACTTGCTAGCGATTTCACTTATACATTTCACAAGGGATCAATAGACAACCCACTTTGATTCTCTCTCTCACTATGGGATCCAATTTAATATAGTTTTCTGCCTTAGGGACCTTCACCGGTCCAGTCCTAAAAAATATACCAGATCAGTCCTGTTGTATTTTTAACCATTGATTTATTATAAATAAATCTTGGCCTTTGATGTTTTTAATTCTTATTTGACTTTTACTTTCGCATCTTGAAAATAAAGAATCATATGTTGGGGTTAATCAGTTTTAACCCCATAAACCGAATACATCAGGAACTGTACATATGCAATTGCATAAAGAGCAGCTACCTGAATTCATGACTTAAGATTAAAGGTGATGGATGAATCTTTCAATCCAATATATAGCTCTTGTCCTTTTTTATGATGGTCATTAAAAAAAATGGAATAGCATATGTGACTTACGCACCGCAACCACGTATATATGTTTTTATAAACTTTTTATTATTTTCAATTTAGTCTATCATAAAATTAAAAATAATATTTCTGATTTTTATTCATATTAAGCCAAACTTAATTTAATGCATTATTACAGAATTATCATTACTAACATATATAAACCTATGCACTTTGTTATTAAAATAAATCTAACAATCTTCCACTTAGGCTATACATCTAACCTTTTATAATTGTGTATAATCCTTATGAGTACTCAATAAAAAATTTACTGTCATTATTGAATATATTTCCAAACAATCCGGTCTATCAATCGAATCAACATACGACCAAAGTGCGTTTCATTACATATATCGTAACTGACCCTATCAATGATCACATACATTGATACAATCAAATGACATGGATCAAACATGAATGTGTAGTATGGAAAATGCATGTAATGTGATCAGCATACCCTTTTCCAATTGGTCCTAAATTATACCTTAATGAAAATGAAATTGATTCATATGCGTTCAAAAATAAATTCAACTAAAATACCTCATAATTGAAAACAACCTTATAACTAAAATTAACTTTAACTATGACTACACCATAATCTATATTCAAAATTAGAAACAATGTGTTTAATTCAATAAGCACAAAAAACAAAAACTCCCACCAAAATTATATATCCTAAACATACGCAATACCTATATGAGCAACATGCTCATAAAAGACCTTAGGTGGAAGTCCCTTAATAAGTGGATCCACAACCATGGAGTTTGTTCTTATGTGCTCTATAGATACATGTTCATTTTGAACTCTTTCTTTCACAACAATGAGCATGATTTTTATGCATTTTGACTTCATTGAGCTCCCATTGTTGTTAGAATACAACACTGTTAACTTTTTATTATAATACATCTTTAATGGTTTGTCTATATTATCTACAATGCACACCTCAATGATAAAGTTTCACAACCATATTCCATGATTAGATACCTCATAACATGCTATGAACTCTACTTCTATAGTAGAAGAAGTTATGAGTGTCTGTTTAGCACTCTTCTTAAAAACAACTCCTCCAATAAGTAGATAGATATACCCTAATGAGGATCTTCGATTGTCTTAGAATTTAGCGAAATCAAAATTAGAATGACCAATGATCTCCAACCGATTTGATATCCTATATGTGAGCATATGGTCTTTTGTTCTCTATAAATTCTGCATGACTCGTTCGATTGCTTTCTAGTGATCCATTCTTGAATTGCGTAAATATCTTCCTAGTACCTAACAATGTAAGCAATATCCAGAATGTCATTCTTAAGGCATTGATTGATACTGAATTTGTCTGCTTTAGCAATAAGGTATCGCTTGGTTTACAAAAGTTGATTAGATCATCTTCCACCATTCCAATGCTACCATTATGTTCTTGAAGAAACACAACATACTCATCCATAATTGTGTTCCTTCCTTTTCTAGTGAATCTTCTTAATAGCATTAGTTCTCGAGGTTGTGGAGTTTGTTGTTCTAGAATGACTTTAGGAGATTTATTCTAAATTTGCTTCCTAAACAATGTTAGGTATTACAATATGATCCTGAGTACTATTAATGGCAATTAAAGGAATGTCAATGTGTTCCTCTTTAAAGACGAAATCTTTAACTATATCTCCTTCAACAAAGTCAACATCCTCAAAGAACCAAGCATTTAAAGTCTCAAAAATTCCTTTAGTTTTTTTATCATAAATATTTGCAACCCCTTGACCAAATGGTTGAGGTCCAAGCCATGCACACAAGGAAAGCTCTAGAGGTCACAAGTTAGAGTTCCCTAAACAACAACCCAATTTTTTTTTAAGGCTGACACATGGCAACACACCATTAGCTCGAAGAAATCACGTGCATCACATATGATCTTCTTCTTCCCTAAGCTACAAAAAGACTACATGTTGGATGCAACTAAATTGAAGCAGTTATGATCAAGTTTTGATACAAATTTATCAATTAATAACCAAAAATCAAATTTAAACAAAAGATTGTATCAATTTTTCTTTAGATCAAATTAAATCCCTAAGGAGATAAAAGTGGGTTCTATTCATCTCGAATCTTATCTATATCAAAACAATTCTATCTAGCTCATTTATTAATGCTTATAAATATAATTTGCTGTGACAAACTCAAGGGAGACATTAGAATCATGCATTAGATTTCCATTATCTAATTTGTAATTGACTTTGGTCTATTTTATAACCACATGTAAATAGATATTACACATAAACAACTTATATTTTGATATCAAGTCCTAAAATGCAACTTTGAATTAAAAGGGACAAATCTGTGCAAGTTTCACATGAATTGGAGCTAAAATCAATAAGTTGTAGATGTTGAAAAGAGTGACACAGTCACAACAAACCCATGTTGGGAGCTATGGAAGGAGCAAATCGAAGGATCAAATGAATGACCATGCCAACTAGTCGTGCCAATGTATACGAGCATGAGCACCTATGTCAAAGACTGTGTCAAAGTTGATTTTCAAATGTTTGTGTAAACACCCTATTTTTGCCCTAATGATCAATAATAATCAACAATAATTAATTTCCAATTTTTCTCAATTTTTTCCATTTTTTCTATGATTTAGCAAAAATAGGAAAAATATTCAAAAAATAAAATAAATAGGAAAAATACATCAATTTTGGAAAATAATTGCAGAAATGGCAATAAAAAGGGTTAAATAATTTTTACAAATTTTTGAAATTTCAAAAAAATACAAAAAAATAAAAAAAATGGCATTGCATATATGCAAATTGGGAAAATAATAAAATCGTGGAAGTGGGCTAGCCCAGCTGGTCCGGACCAGGGTTAAGTGCATGCAGGAGTGGGATCGGTCAGGGGTTCGAAACGCGGGGGAAGCAGAATCCGTGTTTTGTAAAAATTTTCTCTACCTAGGACACGTGTCAGCATCCGATTGGCCGGGGCGAACGCACGCACCAGGCGCATGATCGTCTTCAACCTCTATCTGAGATCGCCGGTGAGGAGAAAAATCTGAATTTCGGCCGTTTTGATTCGATTTTTTGCACAAATCCAATGGATCTTCAACAGAAATAAGATAAACATCATCCTATAGGAATCAAATCGCAACAAATCGATTGGATTTGCACAAATCGGAGATGGGTTTTTAACCGCAAATCCGATTTGCTTCAATCGGTGGAAATCCGAGCTTATCCAACTTGATTTCTTACGCCTATAAATAGAGGATGAAGTGGAGAAGCAGAAGCAGGGATCAAAAGTGAGAAAAAGAGAGAAAAAAGAGAGAACCGAAGCCTTGCCGAAGTTCTTCAACCCGCGACCACCCATCAAGCGTCGAGTAGCCACCAGGAGGCGTTTCTGAAGCAAACCACCGCCACAGTTGAGTTCCTCACCCGGAAAACCTAGGAATCGACACCTCAATCGCTTTGAAAGGCCGCTAGAACGCCGTCAACGAGCATCTCCAACTGCCGTGTCCGATTGACCTGACCCGACCGACTCGATCCGACCTGCTTCGACCCGATCCTACCCGACCGACCCGATCCTACCCGACCGACCCGACCCGCACACCGACCCGGATCCAGGTAAGTCGAATTTTTCAAATTTATTTTATTTATTTAGTTATTTTATTTATTTCGAATTTATTTATTTAATTATTTGTTATTTATAATTCAAAAAAATAGAAAAAAAATGTTAGAAATTAGATTTTTTTTTTAGGATTTAATTTAAGATGAATGATAAAAATAAAAATAATAATTATAATAATAAATAATAAAAATGTAGAAAATTTATAAAGAAAATAATAAAAATATTAGAAAAGAATAATAATAAAAATTTAGATTTTAGAATAGGATAGATAAAAATCTAGGAGAAAAATTTTCAATAAAAATTATGAAATTCATAAAAAAATTATAAAAATTATAAAAATTAATAAAAAAATTAATAAAAGTTTATAATAGTAGAAATGAGTTGAAAAAATAGAAAAAAATGAAATTTTTATCACTTAGAAAAATCATTTTCTTAAATAAATCAAAAATTGGTTCTTTCCTTAAAAATATCATTTTCAAAAATCAAATTATCAAGCCTAGGCTTAGATTTTTTTTAACAAAATCCTAAAATGGTAAAAACATAAATCAAAAGAAATTTCACAATTAAAAATCACAAACACACTAAAAGTTTTTTTTCAGGAAAAGCGAACTACGGCAAGTTTGATCCTGAATAGCAGGTATGTAGGCACCCATTTAGGGCAACCCTAAAAAGAAAAAAAAATCATTTTTTTAGAATAGGTCACTCAGAAACACAATAAAAGACAACAAAAATAAGATAAAAGACATTTCTGGATAGAGTAGATTTTAGGAGATTAGGGTGGTAACCTTATGGTTTTAATAGGTTAGCCTCCGAACTTAGAAACTCTGGTTTTCCCCTTTCCTCTTTTCACAAAAAACGAGAAGAGTAAATCGCAACGACTAGTGGTCTAAATTAGGACTAATCTGCTCAATTAGTCCTAATTCAATTTTTCCCAACCATAGTTGGGTGGCGACTCAAAAATAAAACGAAATTTCTAACTCAAGTCAAGGATCTACATTAGATGAGCATAAGGTCTAGTATAGATCGGATTAGGAATGGGAAATCAAAAATTAGACTCGATAGGATGGCGACTCCGCTAGGGACAAAATTTCTCTAGTAGGCTAGCCACCTGAATCTCCTCAAATTACTCATTTCTAAGAAATGTTTTTGATTTGTTATATTATTGCTAACCTTTCAGGGATTTAGCTAAAGGTTAGAATTCAGCTTTACTTTAGTTATTGAGTCTACATGCATACAATTGTATGAGTAGATACGGTCAAACCCGGGCAGTCTTAAGACCCTAAGATGGGGGGCCATTGTGTAGGTTTTAGGCGAAGTGATATGATCACCATTCGGGACTGATTAAGCTACCCCACCCAATGCTTCGATATGGCTTGAGATCCATTTCTCCGAGAATGCGGGAGGCCATAGAGCTTGGGGACCTGTTAGAACCTACCTGTTTGCATACATAACGTCATGGGCTAACAATAGATTGATGATGTAATATTTTTGTTCTATTCATAGAGTTCAGATATGTTTCCCTGTAATGTTATCATAGTTCTGGTTGTAATTAGGAAATTTCTGTTGTAATAGATGGCTAATACCGCAGTTGATCGCCTCCTCCGCAAAGAAATCCGAGTGTGCAAACCTCTGGATCCGAAATTGGTACTGGACCACTGGTTCACCTTATACATCCCAGAGAAGCAGGCCTTCATCCAGCAAAAAATAGGGCCCATCCTCTCACTAATGAAGATGGAGATGAACTTGCCCTTGGTATGGGCCATGCTCCACCTGTGGGAAATAGAGCCCGTGGCTTTCTTCATCGGGTCACATGAGATTACTCCTACTCTAGAAGAGTACACCCAGCTACTACAGGCTCCAGCACTAACCAATCAAGTCTATGTACCAGATCTTGAGGCCGGGCCAGCCAGTATTTTCAGTAGACTCCTAGGTATCCGCAAAACAGTAATCAACAAGGCCTTAGCAGACTGTAACGGATACTGCATACGGATGGACGAGTTGGAAGCCTGGTTCATCGCCCGAGAAGATAATGGGGACAGGAAAGACATATTGTGTGGGGACCCCAAAACTTATAGACAAAGAAGGGTGAATGCTTTTATCCTGACAGCTTTTGCCACTATACTCTTCCCCACCGGAACTTTCTATGTCCACTACCAAGTTGTAGAATTGGTGACCCAATTCCTTTAAGGAAGATCTTACATCTTGGCTCTATTGGCTGAACAGATTCGGAACTTAAATTTTGTCAAGAGAAAAGGCCACGGGATCCTCCGCTCAAATATCAACCTTATACTGATATGGTTTGTAAGCCACCTCAAGTGTTTTGGGCTGAACATGGTCTGGAAAACCTTGGCTCAACAAGTGGACCTCGTGGACTCATGCATAGAGAAGATAAAGCTACCCGACAACCTTACCAGCCACAGTTGAGTAGAAGTGCTTAGAAGTTTCAGTGTCGATGACATTTTGTGGACAGCCAGATGGAGTTGCTGCGTCAAAGTTATTTTAACCTGCTGTAACTTTCAAGTCGTGCCTCTAATCAGTATTAGCTGATGTATAAGTTATCATCCCAACTCAGTGGTCCGCCAGTTTGGTACTATTCAAGACATAGTTTATCAGCCCTCGCTGGAGGCAGTCACATTCGAGTACCAAGATCCGAACTTACTAGTAGCCGAGAAATTTGTTAAGCTAGCAGAGTTCAAAGCACTTTGGGAAGCCTGGATCAAGAGCCCGGATGTAGACCTCAGAGAGTTAGATGGCGAAGTGGGCAAACATCGAGCCACCAGGGAGTTCATGATCCACCAGCTGTATCAAACAGGGGAAAGAGCATACCAGGTCCCAGATGTCACCCAACCGAAGCCAGATAAGGTAAATCCGGAGCTGGAAATCTACCTAGAGCAGGTCAGGGCCTGGATGGAAGTATATTTTGAAGCTGCAGATTATAAAAAGGACATCTGGAAAGGGTGATTCAAGGAATCCGACCAAAGAAACAAAGCCTTAGAAGCTCAGCTGGAGAAAACCCAAGCCAAAGTCAGGGAATTAGAAGCTGTCATCAACGGGAAACCCGAATCTCCACAACAGAAGACCAAGAAAGCTAGGAAATAAATTATCATTGTACTCTTTCACTTTTTTTTTTTTAAGTATCGAACTCCAAAGTTTCCAATGTTAATAAAAATAAAGTTTCAATATTACATCATCAATCAATTGTTAGCCCTTTTATTTTAGCATCCGTATGACACATGCATCACATTTCAATACATTATACTAAAAAGAAAAATGCACGCCAAGTATCAAAATAGCTCCCAAACAACCGAACCCTCCTAGAAGCCCAATTTGCACACATTCAAGAACAAAAATGGAAAACGGTGGCGACAACCGCAACAACACAAGTGCCAACGCTGCTTCAGACTCTAGGATCGTATCCCTGGAACAAACGGTCCAGTAGTTAGCTGCACAAGTCCACCTCTTGACTGAAAGCATTGGCCTCCTTCACACCACCCAGCCGACTCAAGAAGAACATTCAGGGGCTAGAAAAGGGAAGGCAATGGAGGGGCAGCCTCCAGAATATGAGGAAATCAATTCCCACCTCAACCCGGCCTTTGAGTATGAGCCGAGAGTTAACAAGGGTCCAACCTTTGATGACCTGAAAAAAGAGATAGATGAGAGATAGAAAGAGATGGAAAAAAGACTCTTCCAACAGCTGGCTGACAAGATGAAAACAATAGAGGGCCCTGACGGTTTCGAGCAAGCCGGGATCACCAGTCTGCCAGCATATGGGGAAGAGGTGTACCCTGATAAATTCAAGACCCCAGAATTTGAGAAGTATGACGGTACTGGATGCCCCAAAATGCACAAAAGGCTATACACCCGGAAAATGAGCAAGTATACTCAATATGACCAACTAATGATCTACACGTTCCAGGATAGCCTTACAGGTCTTGCATTAGTCTGGTATGCCCACCTGGATTTCAATCAGGTCAACACTTGGGAAAGGCTTGCCCGAGCTTTTCATGACCAATATAAGTTCAATATCGAAGTAGCCCCCTCAGTGATTGATCTAGGGAGTCTTCGAAAGAGACACGTTGAGCCTTTCAAAGAGTACGCTCAGCGTTGGAGAGCTCAAGCAGCCAGGGTAGCAACCCAATTTCTGAGAAAGAGTTGACATCCATATTCGTCAACACTTTAGACAAGACCTACTTCTCACATCTGGTGGGCCAGACGTCATCCAGCTTTGCAGAAGTGGTAGCTGTAGGGTGCCGGATTGAAAGCGCCATCACCACAAGCAGACTCCAAGCGATGGATCCTCCTAAGGTCACACCAACACAAAGGCCCTTGGGAGGTAATAGAGCCAAAGAGTCTACCGTCAGCACAGTCCACTCCGGTAAAGCAGACAAAGCGGGAACTCGTGTGACATTCCAGACCACGAGTACCCCAGCCCAGCACTCCACGGCAAATCATGCCCAGGCTACCAGGGTCCCAAGACAGTTCACTCCAATTCCAATCCCGCTCAGCCAGGTCTTTGCTCGGCTGCGGGCGAATAATTTGATCAGCTTCGAAATCCCAAACGACCGGTACAAGCCCAGAAACTTCGACTCAAGCCTCAAATGCGACTATCATATGGGCCAAAAGGGGCATTCTACAGACCAATGCTAAAGGCTTCGATACAAAATCCAGGATTTGATCGACGCCGGAATTGTGCAACTGGATTTTGTTAACACCCCAACACCCAATGTCAACACCAATCTGCTGCCCAATCATAAGCCCACCATCAATATGATCACATCTAAAGAGTCGACTCCCAAAGAAGCCTCTAAGCAAAAGGCGACGGAACAACAGAAAAGGCAGTCCTGTCAAGCTCTAGAGAAAACCCCCCAAGTCACATATCAAAAGGAAATGGTTAGCCGGAGACCCAACAGTCGTTACCTTAGGGGAATCACACGGGAGATTTGAGTACCTGGTGAACTATTCTTATACTCCGACGGTGTATGGGCCGCCTAGCGGATGAGGGCCCAAGTTTGAAAAAGAGGACAACCCACCAAAGGGAGAGGAAAAATTTGTAAACATGATCAATTCAAATCAAAAGCCAAGAGTCATAAAATGCTATAAGGGACAGTCAACTTAGATACAAATCCCGAAGAAGAGATATGTGTTCAATGTCCCAATACCAACAGAGACGTATAAGGCCGCACCTTTTTACTATCAGACCCTCGAGCAAGAGCGACCCTCTATGGTGGGAGGAATCACCCACTCTGGGAGAATCTATGACCCAAAATATGAAATCCCGACTGAAGAGCCCAACATGGGTAAAGGAGAGGAAGAAGAAAAGGGGCTCGCTGCATTTACAAAAATGGTCAAAGCGAGTGAATACAAGATCATGGAACAACTAAACAAAATTCTAGCCCAAATATCACTCATGGGCCTCCTTACAACCTCTGAGCCCCACGAGGAAGCACTCTTCAAAGTGCTCAAACGGATTCAAGTCCTAGAAGGCATCGCTACAGACAAAATAAGTCACGTGGCGGATTCTGTTTTCACCATGGACCAGATATCTTTCTCCCCTGAAGAGCTAGGAGAGGATAGAGACCAACATACAAAACCACTATTCATAGTGGTGAAGTGCAATGACACGATTGTCTCCCGAGTACTCATCGACAATGGGTCGTCCCTCAATGTTTGTCCGTTGGCTACCCTTGACTCATTGGGGGTCGATCCAAGCAATATTAAACCCAGCTTGACAGTGGTCAGGGCTTTTGACGGGTCAAAAAGAGACATAGTAGGGGAGATAAACATACCGGTGGAGATTGGCCCGCAAGTGTTCTACATATCTTTTCAAGTCCTCGACATCCCAAGATCTTTCAACCTACTCTTGGGAAGGCCTTGGATACATACTGCTGGAGCCATACCCTCCAGTCTCCATCAGAGGGTCAAATTCATTGCAAATGGGTAAATAGTCACTGTGCTGGGCGAGCAGGATTATGCCATATACAAAGAAACCGCCATACCATACATTGGGGAGGATGGTTCAGAAGACCTTGGTCTCCAGATATTTAATGAGGTGAATATGGTGACCAGGAAGGAAGGCCATCAGTTTAAGGAGGGGCAGCAAGGGACGTTTGGACTAAGGTATGTTCCTATAGCCCGGGAAGAAGCACAAGCCAGAGGTGTCAAAGGCAGGATGAAAGAGAAGCCAAGCAACACCCCGATGTGCATTCTACCCCTCCAGCAATCTTTCAGAAAAGCAACTATCATTCAAGAGCCAAGGATAAGCGAAGATGACATCAGCAATGGGAGCCCAACCCCTCGCATGTCCGAACAGCATCCAGCTCTCAATAATTGGTTTTGTTATCCTATTGATAGCTCTAGGTCAGCTCAAGGATAGAGAATGATTGTTAAACAAATTTTTATTGAGACTTCTTTATAATTCAATTATAGTTTGTCTTACTTATCTGCTTTCATTTTACTTCACCCAAATCTCCTACCATCGAACATCAGGGACATTTCACGTAGGTAGAAAATAAAAACGCTGATATCGTTTCCAACGCTGCTGGGTCAGTTGTTGGAGGCGATATCTGTGACCACGAAATAATACAAGAAAATTGGAAAAAACATGAACAAAGCGAAATTTCAATCGATGAGCCAATGGAGACAATAAATCTAGGAAGCATTGAGAAACCTAAAAACCTTAAGATCGGGACCAGTTTAAGTGCCGAGCAAAAACGTGAGATGACCGAGCTGTTAACGGAGTATGTAGATGTGTTTGCCTGGTCATATGGCGACATGCCAGGGCTAGACCAATCAATAGTGGTTCATAGGCTTTCCACAAAGGAAGATGTCAAACCTAAAAAACAGAAATTGAGAAGATTTAGGCCTGACATCTTACTAAAGATCAAGGAAGAAGTCAAGAAACTACTAGAAGTAGGATTCATCGAAGTGTCCGATTACCCAGAATGGGTAGCGAATATAGTCCCCATTATGAAAAAGAATGGAAAAGTACGCGTGTGCATAGACTTCCGGGACTTAAACCAAGCCACGCCAAAGGATAACTTCCCCCTACCTCACATTGATGTTCTAGTAGACAACACTGTAGGAAACTATCTTTTCTCATTTATGGACGGTTTCTCAGGATATAATCAAATAAAAATGGCTGAAGAAGATAAAACCAAAACGACTTTCATCACAACATGGGGAACTTTTTGTTACAAAGTCATGCCCTTCGGTTTGAAAAACGTTGGGGCAACGTATCAGAGAGTTATAGTCGCGATACTTCATGACATGATGCATCAAGAAGTCGAAGTATACGTCGACGACATGATAGCTAAGTCTAAAGAAGAAGAGAGCCATACAAATATCCTGAGAAAATTGTTTAAACGATTGAGAAAATTCCAGCTCAAGTTAAATCCGGGGAAGTGCACTTTCGGGGTCACAACCGATAAATTGTTAGGGTTTATCGTAAGCCGGGAAGGCATTAAAATCGACCCTGACAAAGTAAAGTCTATATTAGAGCTACCTTCTCCACGTACTGTCAAAGGGGTAAGAAGTTTGCTGAGAAGATTAAATTGCATAGCTCGTTTTATCCCACAGCTCACAGATAAGTGTCGGCCACTATTCCGTCTGTTGAAAAAGAATGCCACAGTAGAATGGGATGACGAATGCGAAGAAGCATTCAGGACGATCAAAGACTATCTCATAAAACCTCCAGTCTTGATAGTCCCGAAGCAAGGGAAGCCTTTATTCTTATACCTCACGATACTTCCTAAATCTATGGGATGCGTGTTGGGGCAAAAAGATGAAGAGGGAAGAGAGCGTTCCATATATTATTTGAGTAAGAAATTCACAGACGGGGAACAGAGGTATTCAGAAGTAGAGAGGACTTGCTGTGCTCTGATCTAGGTCATGCACCGATTGAGGCAGTATACCCTTTACTATCATATTGAGCTGTTGACAAGACATGATCCTCAGAAGTACTTGACAGAGAAACCCGTTTTGATAGGGAGAATCTCCAAATGGAAAATGCTCTTATCGGAGTTTAATATCACATACATAAATCAAAACTCGATGAAAGGGCAATCTTTAGCCGACCAATTGGCAGAACACCCTGTCGAGGGAGATTCCCAAGAACTACAAGCCCAATTCCCTAACGAAAATATATTAACAGTGGAAGATACACCAATAGAGGACCGTGGGATAGAGTAGAACCCTAAGTGGAAAATGTTCTTCGACGGAGCTACCAATGTATTCGGTTGTGGGATCAGGGCAGTGTTGATATCCCCAGACGGAACACAATTCCTTGCAGCAACAAGACTCACATTTCCATATACCAATAATATCGCGGAATATGAATCATGCATCCTCGGCCTCAAAATGGCTTGCCACATGGAAATCCACAAATTAGAAGTATACGGGGATTCATCACTTATCATACTACAAACAAGAGGGGAATACAAGACTAAAAACCGTAAACAGATACCATACCATCAACATTTGACAAAGCTAATAGAAGAATTTGAGGCAATCACTTTCACATACGTCCCAAGAACTCAGAATCAGTTTGCAGATGCACTCGCCACACTAGCATCTATGATCCAGATAACAGGGGGAGCCGAAGTCCAACTGATGAAAATAGACATCGAAAATCGGCCCGCCTACTGTTTAGCAATTGAAAAAGCACAAGACGACAAGCCCTGGTATCACGACATCAAAACTTTTCTCCAAGGAAGCAAATACCCTGAAATGGCTAGCAAGAATGACCAAAGAACACTTAGACGGTTAGCAAGTCATTTCTTATTAAGTGGGTCTATACTTTACAAAAGATCGTCTGATACCACTTTGCTAAGATGTGTGGATAAAAATGAAGCATGCGAACTGATAAAGGAAGTACAGGAAGGGGTATGTAGACCTTATATAAATGGCTACATGTTGGCCCGAAAAATCATGAGGTTAGGATATTACTGGCTAACCATGGAATCAGATTGCATAAAATATGTCAAGCACTGTCATTTGTGTCAAGTGTACGCAAACCGGATAAATGCTCCGCCCAACGAGTTACACTTATTGTCAGCACCATGGCCTTTCTCTATGTGGGGAATCGACATAATCGGCCCAATCACTCCAACAACATCCAATGGCCACAAGTTCATCTTGGTAGCAATTGATCACTTCACCAAGTGGGTAGAAGCTTCATCATATGCCAATGTCACCAAAGGGGTAATAGTCCGTTTCTTGAAAAGAGACATAATAGCTCGATATGGAGTTCCTGAGTCCATCATCACCGACAACGGTACCAATCTTAATAACAAGTCGATGACAGGTTTATGTCAACAATTCCACATAAACCATAGAAATTCAACTCCCTACCGACCTCAGATGAACGGGGCAATAGAAGCAGCTAACAAGAATATCAAAAAGATCATCGAAAAAATGACAACTACTTACAAAGATTGGCACGAGATGTTGCCATTTGCTCTCATGGCTTATAGGACTTCAATAAGAACCTCTACTGGAGCTACCCCATATTCATTAGTATATGGTACTAAGGCAGTGCTACCAGTCGAGGTCGAAATACCATCATTCAGAATTCTGTTAGAAACTCAGTCAACTGAATCAGACTGGGTAAAGAAGAGGCTTAATCAGCTGAATCTGATTGATGAAAAAAGACTTACTGCACTATGTCATGGCCAGTGTTACGAACAAAGGATAGCCCGAGCCTTTAACAAGAAAATGAAGCCCCGATGCTTCAAAGAAGGAGATCTGGTGCTAAAGAAAGTTCTCCCGAATGCCCAAGATTCTAGAGGAAAATTTACCCCAAATTATGAGGGACCGTATGTGGTGAAAAAAGTATTGTTAGGAGGTGCTCTAATATTAACTCAAATGGATGGTCCAGAATTGAGAGACCCCATCAATGCAGATGCTGTTAAGATGTACTATCCTTAGGCAAGGGAATTGAAATTTTGCCAATGTTTATGAAACCTAATATTTTATACAAGTTTCGTTGAGTCTAGTTTTCATTTCTTACAAGCAAAGTTAATGTCTCTGAATGGTCGATAATTCCAACCAATTCTCATTACAACAAACATTCCTAAACACATTACCCATCACTTCACTAATGAATGATAAACATTGAAATGGTAATGAATCTCAATAAATTTTGTGATATAATTCTACCTACTTTTGAGCATTAAAACCTGGTGCGTTAGTAGGATAACACTACCATCAAAAGAGTTATACACACAAGAAAGGAAGCGCATCAAGACCTTCGACACTGTGTTAAAGCAAGAGTAAGCGAAGCAGGAGCAAACCAGCACGAAGGTTCGGCTGTTTGGTTGCTATCCACGATAAATTGACAAACATGTTAAAATAAATAACTATCATCCGCATATCATGAAAACATCAAATCATTTAGCTCAATCAGTAAAAGTATGTTTAAAAGCGTAAGGTTAGTTAACCCACATTGGGGCACTTCCCTAAACATCCTCTTGTACGGTCAAGCACATGAAGGCACCTTCCAAGACATGTATTCCTACCATGGATTAGTCGGCCTATAGAGGGGCACTTTCCTAGATATCCTCTCTTAAGGTCAGCCCATAGGGGTACCTTTCGAGACATTTTGTCATAGGTTAGTCAGCCCACAATGGGGCACTTTCTTAAATATCTCGTCTCAAGGTCAGCCTGTAGGGGCACCTTTCGAGACATTTCTTCCCCGGGGTCGTGAGTCTAAGAAGACACTTCCCGCTATAGGTTAGTCAGCCCACAATGGGGCACTTTCCCAAACACACCTTCAAAAAGTCAGCCCATAGGGGCACCCTTTTGAGGCATGCCCTCTCTCATTAGGTCAGTTAACCCACGAAGGGGCACTTTCCTAAACACCTTTTCCTAAAGATAGCTCAGATGAGCACTTTTCGAATCCATCGATTAGTTAGCTTAGAGGAGCACTTTTTGAATTCATCGATTAGTTAGCTCAGAAGAGCACTTTTCTAATCCATCGATTAGTTAGCTTAGAGGAGCACTTTTCGAATTCATCGATTAGTTAGCTCAAAGGAGCACTTTTCGAATCCATCGATTAGTTAGCTTAGAGGAGCACTTTTCGAATTCGTCGATTAGTTAGCTCAGATGAGCACTTTTCGAATCCATCGATTAGTTAGCTCAGAGGAGCACTTTTCGAATCCATCGATTAGTTAGCTTAGAGGAGCACTTTTCGAATCTATCGATCAGTTAGCTCAAATGAGCACTTTTCGAATCTATCGATTAGTTAGCTCAGAGGAGCACTTTTCGAATCTATCGATCAGTTAGCTCAAAGAAGCACTTTTCGAATCCATCGATTAGTTATCTCAGAGGAGCGCTTTTCAACTCTATCAATTAGTCAGCTCGTAGGAACACTTTTCAAATATGTAGATAACTGATTAGTCAAGTCATAAGAGCACTCTTCGAAGTATTTCTCTTCAAACGACGCTAGTCTAGTCAAACGCTTCTGTTGACAGGTAGCCAGCTCATAAGAGCGCTTCCTAAAACAATCTTCTCTTCAAGGTTGCTAGTCCATTAAGACGCTTCCTATCATCAGCTATTCCATTTACATTAACACCCTCCTAAACAATCCTTGAGATGTTTTCTATCACCAATTAGTTAGCCCATAAAGTACTTTTTGGAAGGATACATTACTCTAGATTGTTAAGTTGTTTCCTAAGTAATACCAACCATCACAAAATACTCGTGGGATTATTAGCTCATGGAGCATTTTCCTACTAGAGAATCAATTCCAGATAACCAACCAAACCAAGGCGTTATCCATTGAATCAAGAGGCTAAAAATGGCTTCTTTCTTAAGAGTGGCAGCTGTAAACACCCCATTTTTCCCCTAATGATCAATAATAATCAACAATAATTAATTTTTAATTTTTTCCATTTTTTCTATAATTTAGCAAAAATAGGAAAAATATTCAAAAAATAAAATAAATAGTAAAAATACATCAATTTTGGAAAATAATTGCAGAAATGGCAATAAAAATGGTTAAATAATTTTTACAAATTTTTGAAATTTAAAAAAAAAATAAAAAAATCGCATTGCATATATGCAAATTGCGAAAATAATAAAATCGCGAAAGTAGGTTAGCCCAGCTAGTCCGGACCAGGGTTAGGTGCACGTGGGAGTGGGCTCAGTCGAGGGTTCAAAACGTGGGGAAAGCAGAATCCGTGTTTTGCAAAAATTTTCTCTACTTGGGACACGTGTCAGCATCCAATTGGTCGGGGCAAACGCACACGCCGGGCACGTGATCGCCTTCAACCTCTGTTCGAGATTGCCGGCGAGGAGAAAAATTCGAATTTCAGTCGTTTTGATTCGATTTTTTGCACAAATCCAATGGATCTTCAATAGAAATAAGATAAACATCATTCAATAGGAATCAAGTTGCAACAAATCGATTGGATTTGCACAAATTGGAGATGGGTTTTTAACCGCAAATCCAATTTGCTTCAATCGGTGGAAATCCGAGCTTATCTAGCTCGATTTCTTACGCCTATAAATAGAGGATGAAGTGGAGAGGCAGAAGCAGGGATCAAAAGAGAGAAAAAAGAGAGAACCGAAGCCTCGCTGGAGTTCTTCAACCCGCGACCACCGATCAAGCGTCGAGCAGCCACCAGGAGGCGTTTCTGAAGCAAACCACCACCATAGTTGAATTCCTCACCCCCGAAAACCTAGGAATCGACACCTCAATCGCTTCAAAAGGCCGTAGGAACGCCGTCAACGAGCATCTCCAGCCGCCGTGTTCGATCGACCTGACCCGATCGATCGACCCGACCCGCTTCGACCCGACGTGCGCACCGACCCGAATCCTAGTATGTCGGATTTTTCGATTTTTTGTATTTATTTTATTTATTTAGTTATTTTATTTATTTCGAATTTATTTATTTAATTATTTGTTATTTATAATTCAAAAAATAGAAAAAAATGTTAGAAATTAGATTTTTTTTTTTTAGGATTTAATTTAAGATGAATGATAAAAATAAAAATAATAATTATAATAATAAATAATAATAATGTAGAAAATTTATAAAGAAAAAAATAAAAATATTAAAAAAGAATAATAATAAAAATTTAGATTTTAGAATAGGATAAATAAAAATCTAGGAAAAAAAATTTCAATAAAAATTATAAAAATTATAAAATGCATAAAAAATTATGAAAAATAATAAAAATTAATTAAAAATCAATAAAAGTTTATAATAGTGGAAATGAGTTGAAAAAATAGAAAAAAATGAAATTTTTATCACTTAGAAAAATCATTTTCTTAAATAAATCAAAAATTGGTTCTTTCCTTGAAAATATCATTTGCAAAAATCAAATTATCAAGCCTAGGCTTAGATTTTTTTTAACAAAATCCTAAAATGGTAAAAACATAAATCAAAAGAAATTTCACAATTAAAAATCACAAACACACTAAAAGTTTTTTTTTCAAGAAAAGTGAACTATGGCAAGTTTGATCCTGAATAGCAGATACGTAGGCACCCATTTGGGGCAACCCTAAAAAGAACAAAAAAAAAATCATTTTTTTAGAATAGGTCACTCAGAAACACAATAAAAGACAACAAAAATAAGATAAAAGAAATTTCTGGATAGAGTAGATTTTAGGAGATTAGGGTGGTAACCTTATGGTTTTAATAGGTTAGCCTCCGAACTTAGAAACTCTGGTTTTCCCCTTTCCTCTTTTCACAAAAAACGAGAAGAGAAAATCGCGACGACTAGTGATCTAAATTAGGACTAATCTGCTCAATTAGTCCTAATTCAATTTTTCCCAACCACAGTTGGGTGGCGACTCAAAAATAAAACGAAATTCCTAACTCAAGTCAAGGATCTACATTAGATGAGCATAGGGTCTAGTATAGATCGGATTAGGAATGGGAAATCAAAAATTAGACTCGACAATTTGCAAAGAATTTTTTAATGAGAGATAATAGGTGAAAGGTTAATATTAATACTTGTAGTCTCTATAGGATTATTACTCAATACTTGTTATTTACTATACTATAATTTTCGATGGGTGTACTTGCCTACAAGTCTAGGATTGTTAATTGGACCAAATCAAGTTTTTGGTGTTTTTGTCAGGC
>JBBMOL010001335.1:0-41913 GCA_037954665.1 Laguncularia racemosa | reverse complement strand
TAAACATCCCATTTTTTCTTATTAAAATAATTAATTAGAAATGGTTCAAGACAATATATATATATATATATGATAAAATGAAAATAGAAATAAAAAGGTGATAAAAATATATAATAATAAAAATAATGATGAAAGTAAGAAAACAAAAGAGAAAAAAGAATAAAAATAAAAATAATAACAAGAAATAGGAAAAATATTTGACTAAATAAATAGAATTTAGAATATAAATTTAGTCCACTAAGTTAAGCCTAAGTCCAATTTAATTAAATAATTTTTGGCTTAGGCTATATTACAAGCTTAAATAAATATTGAGCATAACAAAATTTGAGAAAAAAGCCTAGCATAGTTGGTTAAGACCTAAGCTTTGCAAGAGCATGGAAGCTTAAGGTTACATGCTCAAGTCCCCTAGGTAGCATTCCAGCAAAAAAAATTTTGTGATTAACACGTAAAGATTTAGTACATTTAAATAAAAATGAATTAAATCTAAAAAGATAAAATCTGGGTTTTTATTCATTTTTATTCAAATAACTTCAAGGCTTATCAAGATCATTCCAATATCATCTATGAATAGAAGTTGACCTCACAAACATAAGACACCAATTAGAATCTCACAATAGGCACTCAATAGTTTAGACAAATCATTTTCTCTCTTTAGGATACCTAAACCCATGCTCCACCTTCTCTCTAGTTTTTCTTTGCACACATATAACCTTGAAGCCAACTATAGGTAGCAATAGATACCTTAGGTTACGTAGATTAAGAAAAACCCTATCTTTACTTTCAATAACCTGTAGATTGATTGGTGATGTGCTTCAAGATCCAATTGCGATAACACAAAGCCAATTGAAGAATCAATTAAATAAAGTCCACAAAATGGCGTAATCCCAATTGCCATGTGAACCCTGATTGCATGAAATAAGAACAAAATAAGGACTAATTCCTTACCAAATATTACGCACTAGTTGGAATTAGGTTTGACCTTGATGTTGTTAATATTACACACAACAAGATGCAAAGTCCCACTCGCCACAACCCTAGAATATGTTGATAAGAGTGTCTTATGAAAATAGAGCAAAAGCCCTCCTTTCATGTGAAAAAAAATGGCAGCCAATGTAATGTTCAAAAAGTCCCTTACAAACCCTAATATGCTAGTATTTATACCCTACTCTAAAACAAGGAAAATTACTAAAATGTCACAGTCAAAACCGATCCTATGAGCCACTTGAGAACCGATTCTCTAAGTGAAAGAGAAGTGTAGATGACCGATTCTTCTCAAGATAAAATGCAAATGAAAAGAAGTCGGTTCCACTTGTCTTTGTAGGTTCAATTTGGTTCATAATGGACCGTGATCCAATCATAAACCAATTGCCATTGTGCTTGGTTGTTTTCTTGGAAAACTGATAAAATGTACCTGCTACAATGTAGGCTTCCTACTACTGGATCTAGAGGTTTAATTCCCATCATCTCCTCAGGCCTCTGAAAGTTTTTTCCTCAAATCTAAGGGGTCTTTTCTTGGATTGAAATCCCTTGTTTGCATGTGCTTGTTGCCCTGAAGTCTTGAGTAGCCATTAGTTTTGCTAATCTGTTCTTAGAATGTTTGTATTTTGGTTGGAGACATAGGAGTTAAGACAACTCGTGCACCATCTTTCTGAAACATTTAAGTGTTTCTAAACCCATCATATAGTACCTTCTTGTCAAATAACTAAGGCCTACCCAGTAGTATATGAAAGGCACACATAGGAAGAACATCACAGAAAATTTCATCATTGTATCTATCTCCTATGCTGAATGGCACCTTAGCCCTCTATATGACATGTAGATTACCCCGTTCATTCAACCAATGTAATTTATAAGGATGTGGATGTGGACTAGTGACTAGTTGCAATCTATTTACTAATGCAGCAACTATGACATTAGTGCAACTACCACCATCAATGAAAAGAACACACAAGTTACCTAAAACCCAACAAGGTGTATGGAATAGGTTCTCCCTCTATATGTCCCGAACGTTTAGAGATATAGTCATGACCCTACATAACACATTAATAGACAAATATTTATCAGTTCCCTTGTCTTCATGTATCTCAGCATCAGGATCATCATAGTACTCCTATAGTACTATTGACAAGTCTGTAAGCTTAATCGCTTCTTCTTGACCATGTTCACTATTTCCTTCCATAACAGTCATGACTCTTTTATTGGGACACTAAGTAGCCATGTGTCCAAAACCCATGCATTTGAAACACTTTACTTGATGCATCTTTCCACTGGTTGTCCCTAGCACTGTCTGCCTAAAATTAGCTCCAACAACCTCTTTTCCTTTTCTTGAAACTTCCCTCTCCCTATCAATATTAGAGGTATTCTTGTCCATAGTATTATCATTTCCCCCTATTCCTTTTTGTTCTCCCATCTGACCATCTGACCCAAGATATTTGGTAGAAGTTCCATACTTGTTACTTGCTGCTTGAAAAGGGTTGGATCGCTTTTATCCCTCCACTTTCAGGGCTAGCTGGATAGCCTCATCAAGTGTGTTATACCTCTAGAGCTCCATGATGTAGGCAATTTCATACTTTAACCTTGATACAAATCGTGCTAAGGTTTGTTCAAGACGTTCAACTAACCTACATCTGATCATTAATCTCAAACTCCTATACATACTCATCAACTGTTTTGCCTCCCTGCCTCAATGTTTAGAGATGCATAAACAACTCCTACCTGTAATGCTCAAGTATAAACCTTTTTCTCAATACCTGTTTCATTTCCCGTCAGGTATGTATATTAGCCTTACCATCTCTTCGTTTGTTAATCACAAGATTTTTCCACCATAAGGTGGCATAGCCTGTAAATTCTACGGCTATAAGACGAACCTGAGTGTGATCATCAATCTCATAGCACTCGAACAAGCCCTCAACCTTATCCTCTCAATTTAAATAATCATTTGCAAAATCCCTACCATCAAATAAAGACATCTACAATTTTACATATTCTAATCCCCAAGGTGGCCTAAACTCTTGGTTTGGGTAAGGCTCATTCTCAAAATTATCATCTCTTTCCTCCCTAAGAGCATGATAATCTCCCTCTATTCTCCTATCCCTATTTCCTCCAACAGTTCCTTCCCTACGAGCATTTTGATGGGCTACCCAAGGTGGGGGTGCCTGAGGGTTTGCTACTGGTGGTTGTGACATCATCATCTGATATACCTGTGTTGCCAATGTAGCAACAATAGTGGTAAGATCCTGCAACTGTTCCTCTAATGTTCTTTCACCTGCAGCATGACACCCTTGACCTCCTCCAACCTGACTATTGGCTTCATTGCCAATCCCACCATTCACACTATCATTTGACATGATTTTGAATTTTTTTTTTATCACCCAACACCAACTCACGGCACACTTACAATACAACTCACAACACTACAACATATGTCCACTTAACACAATAACACACCATAGAAACACAACCACGCCTTACACACAACTCCTATGGTTCACTTACACCACAACACACTACGACAACACAACTACGTCTCACACACAACTCCCATGGTTCACTTACATAACAAAACACCAGGGTAACATAACCCACACTTTAATACACAACCACACCACACACAACTCCCTCTAAAGATCACGACAACAAAATAAAAAAGGAAGCAAATATGGACACTAACTCCACACGGTAAGCAAATGATTCTAACTTAGTCAAAGTGTATTTGAAGTGATCAATACACAATAACTCCACAAGTAATGATTGAGTTCGAATTCAAAATGTTTCCTAATTCTCCACGGCAAGATGATCAAATCTGAAAAAAAAAATTGTACTCTTCTACTTCCAAATGCAAAAGGAAACATGGCACATTCCACAACTACTTCAAATTATGGAATTTAAATTCAAATAACTTTCCTTTCTTTCACACATAAGGAGCTCATGGTAAGATGATGATCATAAAGGACTAAATCTGAAATTCCACTTCCAATTCAAGAGGCAACATACGACACAAATCCACAACTTCTTCAAATTATGAAATTCCAATTCAAATAACTTCCCCTTCTTCCACACACAAGAAACTCATGACAAAGGATTGAAATTTAATTTCTACACTTCAATTGGAAATATGTAAAGCAACTCACGGTATAATTCAACACATGACTTCAATTTTCACTTCACACAAATTTAATTTCGGAATGAAGGAACAAGAACCCTAAATCTCTGTGATTCACAAAATTCCCTTCTCTAAACCTTGCTTTGATACCAAATTATGATGTGCTTCAAGATCCAATTGTGATAAAACAAAGCCAATTGAAGAATCAATTAAACAAAGTCCACAAAATGGCATGATCCCAATTGCCACGTGAACCCTAATTGCATGAAATAAGAACAAAATAAGAACTAATTTCTTACTAGATATTACGCACTAGTTGGAATTAGGTTTGACCTTGATGTTGTTGATATTACACACAACAAGATGCAAAGTCCCACTCACCACAACCCTAGAATAAGTTGATAAGAGTGTCTTTTGAAAATAGAGCAAAGCCCTCCTTTCATGTGAAAAAAAATGGTAGCCAATGTAATGTTCAAAAAGTCCCTTACAAACCCTAATAAGCTAGTATTTATACCCTACTCTAAAATAAGGAAAATTACAACAATGCTACATAGTCAAAACCGGTCTTATGAGCCACTTGAGAACCAATTCTGCAAGTGAAAGAGAAGTGTAGATGATCAGTTCTTCTCAAGATAAAATGCAAATGAAAAGAAAGTCGGTTTCACTTGTCTTTGTAGGTTCAATTTGGTTTATAATGGACCGTGATCCAATCATAAACCAATTGCCATTATGCTTGGTCGTCTTCTTGCAAAACCAACAAAATGTACCTGCTATAATGTAAAGACAATTATTATAAGATAAATAAGATAAAATGTGGATGTCTGGGCTCATTCATTCAAAATAGGCTTCGTACTGTTAGATCCAGAGGTTTGATTCCCATCAATTGGATTGAAGAGGGAGGTTGTGGCCACCATTAGGTGTTCGAGAATTGCAACTTTAGAATGATTTGGGTGCTAGATAAAGCTAGCAACGTGTTCTAGGTAGTTGAGTTAACTAGGTTGGCACCCTCTTAAGTCGATAACCATTGGAGCACCACCAAAAAGCAACCTATAGTCGTTGTTCCCTCTAGCACTAGACCAATATGTGACTTGACTCCAACCTAGCTCTAACCTGCATTAGTCATGTAAGTTTTTTTCTTCATTTTTTTTATGTTAATAAAATAGATTTAATGAAAAAAGAATATTTAATAAAGAAGATTTAATATAATAGATATGTTTAATACAAAAATAGATTTAATAAAAACAAATATACTAAAAATAATAGTAATAATAATAATAAATAATAAAAACTATAAAATAGAAGAATGAAATAATAAAATAGGAAAAATTATGCATGTCCTCTTATTATTTTAGTCTAGTATTTAGTTACCCTATGTTATATAATGTCATCATTTGCATGTTTAGACTTTCATGACATATTCATGATTAACTTATTGTACTTGCATGTTTGATGTTGTTGTTATATTTAGTTGGTCATAATAATCATGACTTTGTAAAGTTTGCAGTGTGGCATTTTATATCAAAATTGCAAGTTAAAATAAATAAATAAATAAAATAAAAAATAAAAAATAAAAATAAAATAATTTTTTTTCATGTTATGAAAGTTGCATTTTTTTAATGGCATTCTTAGGTATTTTAGGGTTTTATTATAAAAATTACATTTGAATAACATTTTTAGCATTTTAGGATTTTTTTATTAACATCATAATTTTAAGATGGAGCCATTATGTAGACTTTAGGTATTACGATGTAATCATCACCTGAGGTCGATTAGGTTTTCAAGTAGTTTAATTTTTAAATAATAAAATATAAAAAGTTAATTAAAAATGAAAATTTAAAATAAAAGGAATGATTTTTTATCTATAATATGATTTCTTATCCACGGTATTAGAATTTTTGTTAATAAAATTAAAATGGCAATAAACATACACCAAATTCATTTTTATAAATAAAATTAACCAACATACTAAAGTTTTATAGAAATAGAATTATGTTGATTTGATCCCTATAGTGAGTATGTAGGTACTTATGGGGCAACCATAAAAATTGCAAAAAAAAATTATTTTTCGAATCAAGTTTTCAAATGAATATAATAATAAAAAAGACAAAGTTCGTCATAAAAATAGATAAATAATTTTTAATGTTGTATTGACTTATTTTGTGTTTTATTTGCTTAAAAATGTTAATGTTCTTATACATAATCATGAAGGGAATTTATATGAAGCCTTTAATTCAATTTTTTGAAAATAATAAGTGGTAACCTTAAGGTTTTAATAGGATAGCCCTTGAGCCTAGTGTCTTTAGTTTATTTTATTTTATTTTTCTAAAAATCATTTTTTAGATCATAGACTAATATCTAGTTAAGGTTAATCCACACAATTAATGATAAAATGAGTTAAGGTTAATTGGGTAGATTAACCTTAACTTATTTTATTTTTCAATTTAAGTTGGTGACGACTCCAAATGTTTAGAAAATAAAATAAAATAGAGTTTTTCCTTAATTTTATTATCGAGTAACTTGTATTAAGTGAATTAGGCTTAATATAGGTTAAATTAAGGAAATATTCAAAATTAGAGTTAGCAATGATGATTATGTTCTAATGGTAATGGTTATGATGGTAATATTGTGGTGGTGACAATGATTTATTAGGTTTTTAAGATTTTAATGGTGGTGGACACATTATAGTCATAATAGTGTGTAGTGATGGCATAATTGTAATTAAAGCCATGTAAGTAGAATGGTTACGTGGTTCAACTTGTTTACCCCCTAAAAAAGAAGAGTTAGTGCAATATCAACTTGTTTAAATTGTAGACCTTTTAGCTTAACTCACTTAATTTGTAGGTTAATGCAAGCTATCTCACTATAAGTTGAGTTAGCTTATGGACTTACAAAAACTAAAAGGAAATGAACAAAAAATTAATTAATCATTCATTTATAACTAATGTTCTCAAACCAAGACTGGCCCATCTAGTTCAATCAATTGACCAACACTTGACCACTAAACCCATTCAATTGTGTACAAAAACTTAGATGACCATTAACTTGGTGAGACATCTTCAACCAAAATGTTAAACCAAGTTTTATAAAGAATAAGCTGGCTAGGCCGAGTTGGATTGCACATAGAAGTGTGATGTGACACACATGTGAATTCTTCATAGAGCCATGAATGTTTAACATTTAAGGTGAGATCTTATATAGTAGCATTAGGTTAATGAAGCAATAGGTTTAGGGCTTCAAAACTCTTATATCCAGTTAATTCTCATTCCATCAATTATGGGGAGGATACTATTAATATGAGATAGTTTCAATTGAATCATGATAGATGGCAATGCCATATATCCACATATGAATTTAGTCACTATTCTTTCCCCTTATCAATCAAGAGAGGGAGTGATTTGATTGCTTTAAGATTAAAAATCATTTTGCAAATAATCTCCTTTCGATTATTAAGGTAGTGGAAAGTGATGGGTGTCGAATCCAACAAAAATAAAACCTACTCCTAGACAATTATATGATTTGCATATAGTGGTGAGTAGGGTCGAATCCACAGGGATTGGTAAAGATATTTCTATTCAAAGAGAACAATAAGAAAAAGGAAAATGGGGGGTTTGGTTTGTGAATCGAATAAAGTTAAAACAAGATAAGAAAGTTGTATATTGATAAAAAGCCTAGCCAAAGGAAGCAAGATGGTTTAATTCTAGGAATTGATCATCGATGCAAATGTTCCCTATTCTTGTTCTAGATAAATTGGTTATGGTTATTAACAAGCTCTAACAACCTATCTCTCCTTACTTCCTCGATAACCTCAAACAAGCGCTTTGAATTATTTCTCTTATTGATTAAACAACCCTTAAACAAGCGCTTAGGATTTAATCTATCAATAGCATTAAGATCTAGAGAGACTACCAATTCATGCCAGTAGATTATAAGATAACCTATTTAAACATGATCACACACCTCCATAACATGAATTCGATCATCTCTTTTATAACCAAACATGTTATTGCGTCACTAAGACTAGAACAATCAAACAATTACGGATTTGACGTGCTAGTTGACAATATATTAACTTGCTAATTGAGTGGAAGAGCTCTATTCATACCAATCAACAAAGATAATAATGACAAAACGATTAGAAGATATATGAATACCCGAAAGCAAAGAATAGAATAAATACAAGTCAATTAGACCTCACAATTCGTGGAGAATTAAACATCTATGACCCTTTGGCTAGAAAAGTAGCTTAGCTACACATGTTCATCAATAAAACGAAAATAAAAGATAGAAACATAATGAACCGTGTTGCCTGCTCTGCCTCCTCGTTTCCTTCTTGTCTCCAAGGTGATCCAAGATTCAAAGATTTAAAAGTTATCCTAACCCTCTAGGGTTGGTTCTATTTATATTTTTAGGGAGATGGCATGTGATCTTTTGCTAGCAAGATACGAAAATATCTTTCCTTTTCCAAGTAGATTTCGAGAAGTGAAGATTTGTCTGCCTGGCACGCCCCAACACACGGCCGTGGGTCAAGCCGTGCCATCCTCTGTGCATATTCTTCAAGTCTTCATCCGCGCCCAGTGTGAACCACGATTACAAACACGGCCAGATTTCAAGTCGTGCCTTCATCTGTGCATAATCTTCAAGTCTTCATCCGTGTCCAGTGTGTACCACAGTTACACCCACGGCTTGATTTCAAGCCGTACCTTCATCTGATTGATGTTCCACACTTTCTTCTCCTTGGCATGTCTAGCTTCCACCACGGCTCCAAGCACGGTTTCTCCCACGGCTCCAAGCACGGTTTCTCCCACGGCTTCCACCACGGCCGTGCCCTAAGCCGTGTCTCTCTCTATTCAAAGTCCTCATTTCCACCTTCTAGTCCAGTGTGTAGCACGGTTTGTGCCATGGCCGTGCCTCAAACCGTGCTTCCGATACACGGCCGTGTACTTCAACCTTGTATCTTCCTATTGATTCAAAACCAAGTACACGGCCGTGTACTTCAATTACACGCCCATGTACTTCCCTCCGGCGGTGTAAATCCTTGTCTTTGAACCAAGTTGTAGATGACTTCTCTAATTTACTTGAATTGGCATCCTTGACTCCATTTAACCTGATTTATCGCGATGATAGAATTAAAGTACCATTTCCTTATGATTTCTATAAAATCAATAATAATTTAACACAATTTATACTATAAAGATTGAGTATAAAATGGCTCTATCAGAAAGCAGTTAAAGTTACAATAGATTAAGCAAATTCTAAGAAATAAAGGAGAGTAGGAATAAGAGGAATAGGCAAGAAAATTTGTAGTGGTTTCACCTTATATGTTAATCTACTCTTCTAGTCTTTGTTGTTAGGAATTTGAGCATATTCACTAATCTTTCTATTATATCAAAAATCTAAATCATGTGAGTTAAAAAGTATGCTAACACTTTGCATAGTCACTCATTGCTTTACCTATCGTGCTTCTTTGAAAGCTAATTAAAGAACTACAATGAAAAGGATGTAACCTCTCAACTACAACAACAATCAAGTAATATCAACAAATTAGGATAGAAAAGAAAAGAATTCACTACAAGATTAGCACTCAAACAAAATACAATGAAAATAGAAATTGATTAGTGCAAGAAAGCTTGTATTGTGCTTTGTATGCTTTGTGTGTTGTATATCTTGTCATGAAAAAAGTGAGATATATTTAACGATCAACTTCAGATATTGATGCAAAGTTCTTAATCTAATCCTTTTGAATGTTTCCCCACTGATTAGCTGGGTGCATTGATTCATGAAAATCATCCTACAAATAATCTATAATCTTACTCTTTATATCATTGAAATAATGATTTGCTATCCTCAATTGTTATTCCTTAAGCTTTTATAATAATCTTTGACTAATGTTGATGAAATGGTGTAAAACTCGAGAAAAATAGGAAAAACCAAAAATAAAAAGATCAAGGCAAATAAAGTAAAAAAGGGTTTAATAAAGGGGGCAATTTAGTCAATGGGTGAGGAAAGTATAAAAGGACTATATACTATTCATTATGATTCTTTCACACTTTTTGCACAATAACCCTTAAGTTTAGAGGAGAAACCTTAGGAGAGGAAGGCAATTGTCAAAATCTTGTGCTCTAGTGAGTTTCCACACATTAAGTATATAAATATCTTTCTCTTACATAGTGTTTGTACGTGTGATATTGATAGAGCCATTTTATACTCAATCTTTATAGTATAAATTGTGTTAAATTATTATTGATTTTATAGAAATCATAAGGAAATGGTACTTTAATTCTATCATCGTGATAAATCAGGTTAAATGGAGTCAAGGATGTTAATTCAAGTATTTTGGAGAAGTCATCTACAACTTGGATCAAGACAAGGAATTACACTACCGGAGGAAGCACGGTTTGAGGCACGGCCAAGGTTCAAACCGTGTTACACACTAGACAAGAAGACGGAAATGTGGACTTTGAACAGAGAGAGACACGGCTTAGGGCACGACCGTGGTGGAAGCTGTGGGAGAAACCGTGCTTGGAGCCGTGGTGAAAGCTAGACGTGCCAAGGAGAAGAAAGTGTGGAACATCAACCAGATGAAGGCACGACTTGAAATCTAGCCGTGGGTGTAACCGTGGTACACACTGGACACGGATGAAGACTTGAAGATTATGCACAGATGAAGGCACGTCTTGAAATCTGGCCGTGTGTGTAACCGTGGTTCACACTGGGCGTGGATAAAGACTTGAAGAATATGCATAGAGGATGGCACGGCTTGACCCACGGCCGTGTGGTGGGGCGTGCCAGGCAGACGAATCTTCACTTCTCGAAATCTACTTGGAAAAGGAAAGATATTTTCGTATCTTGCTAGCAAAAGATCACATGCTATCCCCCTAACAATATAAACAGAACCAACCCTAGAGGGTTAGGACAACCTTTTGAATCTTTGAATCTGGAATCACCTTGGAGACAAGAAGGAAACGCGGAGGCAGAGCAGGCAACCGGGTTCATTATGTTTTTATTTTTATTTTTCGTTTTATTGATGAACATGAGTAGCTAAGCTACTTTTTAGCCAAAGGGTCATAGATGTTTAATTCTCCACGAATTGTGAGGTCTAATTGACTAGTATTTATTCTATTCTTTGCTTTCGGGTATTCATATATCTTCTGATCGTTTTGTCATTATTATCTTTGTTGATTGGTATGAATAGAGCTCTTCTACTCAATTAGCAAGTTAATATATTGTCAACTAGCACGTCAAATCCTAATTGTTTGATTGTTCTAGTCTTAGTGACGCAATAACATGTTTGGTTATAAAAGAGATGATCGAATTCATGTTATGGAGGTGTGTGATCATGTTTAAATAGGTTATCTTATAATCTACTGGCATGAATTGGTGGTCTCTCTAGATCTTAATGCTATTGATAGATTAAATCCTAAGCGCTTGTCTAAGGGTTGTTTAATCAATAAGAGAAATAATTCAAAGCGCTTGTCTAAGGTTATCGAGGAAATAAGGAGAGATAGGTTGTTAGAGCTTGTTAATAACCATAACCAATTTATCTAGGAACAAGAATAGAGAACATTTGCATCGATGATCAATTCCTAGAATTAAACCATCTTGATTCCTTTGGCTAGGCTTTTTATCAATATACAACTTTCTTATCTTGTTTTAACTTTGTTCAATTCACAAACCAAACCCCCCCCATTTTCCTTTTCCTTTTATTCTCCTTGAATAGAAATAAGTTTAACCAATCTCTGTGGATTCGACTTTACTCACCACTATATGCAAATCAAATAATTGTCTAGGAGTAGGTTTTATTTTTGTTGGATTCGACACCTATCAGATATAATTTAGGGTTGGTTTCTTTAGATTGTATTATAGAATGATTCAGCATGAGAAAGGGTTTTGAATGAGACTTTGATTATTGAAGTGATCCAAATAAGTTGATGGGAATCAAAACATTTTGACAACAGGACCCATTATCGAAACAACAGCTAAAGGACTACAGAACTTTGCATTGAGAGTCCTTTTAACCAAATGGAACCCGAAGACACTCACATAGTGTCTTCATTCATTTTATATGATTGTTTTATATTTAATCAGGTACACTTCTTAGTACTATAGGATGGTGACCAAACTAATTAGCATATGGTTTAGAGAAGGGTTAACAGTCCATTTGTTGAACTGAAATTAGCAATAGAGAGCTAGCTATGTACTAAGATATTTTCTTTATTTTCTTATTCTTCTTTTTCCATATTTCGGGACTATTATAAATACTTGTAAGGGGGACAACAAAAAGACACTTTTTTCTTATTTTGAAGAAAGCATCACGTGAAAGAAGGGGAATTTTCTCTCTTTGTTTTTTTTATACACTTATCAATTCTTCTAAGGTTGTGGCGAGTGGAGGCTTAGATTGTTGTGTGTAAAATCAACAATTGCAAGTTGTTTCCTCATTCTACTAGTGAGTAATATCTAGTAAGAATTTGGAATTTCATTTTGTTTTTGTTCTATAGAAATTAGGGTTCTATGTTTAAAAAGGGGATACATGCTATTTTGAAAACAATTGTTCAATTGTTTCATCAATTAGGTTTGTTTGATTGAAATTGGTTTAGCATATCATCTTTTGGTATCAAAGCTATGGTTGAGAGAAGGAATTGCACATGGAAGTATTGATTTTGATTTAGGGACTTAGGGTTTATGCCGTGCACTTGTTCAATTATTTGATTATGTGAATTGAAATTAGAGATATTACATGAATTGAGACGTGTTCCCTTAGTCATTGTGGGTTGAATTTGAAGAAATGATTACTTTAGGGTTTTTTCTTTGGATGAATTGGGGTTTACTACAATTGATTCCATGAGTGTGTAATTGAGTAGCAATTGTACATTAAAGTGCCATGAATGCTCCATTAACTTGAGTTAAAGGAATTTGTGTCGTAAGTGTGTGTTTGAGTGTTGGAGATTTTGTACATATAGTGCATTTGTTAGTTGAAGGAATTGTACCGTGAGTGTGTGTTTGAGAATTGGATTGGTTCTTCTTTGATTGATGTAAGTCCATGAATGACCCACAATTGAGCCTTTGTGAATTTTACTTGCCGTCCTATAAAACCGACAAATTTACCTACTACAATGTAAAGACAAATTATTATGAGATAAATAAAAATAACATGTGGATATCTGGGCTCATTTGTTCAAATTGGCTTCGCACTGCTGGATCTAGAGGTTTGATTCCCATTAATTTGACTCCACAACCTTATTAATTTCCCCCTTTTCAACTTGCTGATTATCTAATCCATATAACTGAGTAGTGGATCCATACCTGTTACTCGATGCTCTATATAGATTGGAGTGCTTCTACCTCTCAATTTTTAAAGCCAACTGGATGGCCTCATCAAGAGTGTCATACCTCTGTAGCACGATAATACATGCTATCTCATGTTTTAATCCAGACACAAATTGTGCCATAGTTTGTTCAAGAGGTTCAATTATCCCACATCAGATCCTCAATGTCTCAAACTCCTGAACATATTCATCTACTGTTTTGCTTCCCTGTCTTAATGTCTAAAGACGTATGAATAACTCTTGCTTGTAGTGTTCTGGTATAAACCTCTTCCTCAATACCCTTTTCATTTCCTGCTAAGTATGAATCTTAGCATCATCATCTCTCCTCCTGTTAGCCACAAGGTTCTTCCACCACAAGGGGGCATAACCTGTAAATTCAACCACTACTAGACGAACTCTCGTATGATCATTAATCTCATAGCACTCGAAGAGTCCTTCTACCTTCTCCTCCCAATCAAGGTAATTTTCTATAAGTCCCTTTCCAACAAATGAAGGCATCTACAATTTTACATGCTTTAGACCCTTAGGTGATCTGAACTCATGATTAGGATAAATTTCATCCCTAAAATTATCACCCCTTTCCTCTTTGTAAGCATGATACTATCTTCCAACCTGTCTACCCCTGTTTCCTCCAATTGCTCCTTCTCTACCGACAGCATGAAGGGCTACCTTAGGTAGGGGTACCTGTGGATTTGCTACTGGCTATTGGGGTAAGGTCATCTGATCGACCTGTGTTGTTAGATTAGTAATAATGGTAGTCAGGTCTTACAACTGCTCTTCTACCATTCTTCCTCCACCTGCAGCATGATGACCATGTACCCCTCCTCCTACTTGGCTGTTGGCCTCATTCCCGAATCCCCCATTAACACTGTCATTCGACATACTCAACATAGGAAATTCATAGTCACAATCACACACTCCAACAATCCCTAATTGGCACAATCCCAATTACCACCTTCGTTTAATCCTTAACTCAAACTCAACACAGAATTCACGAGTCACAAACATTGCAATAATCATCTAATGACACTAATTCAATTACAAACTACAATAGTCTCCAATTAGCACAATTCCTAATTTCAATCTCTAATCACTCTCCAATTCAGTTCCAATAAAAAACAAACATAATGGAGAATATAAACCCTAACTTCAATACATAGAAAACAACAACAACCAGTCTGAATTCAATCATAGACTACAACGATCCCCAATTTTAACCTCCGATCAAAATCCTAGAGTAACAGCAATCAAATAGGATACAAAATAATAATAACAACAACCCTGATTCTATAATTAATCCAACAATGAAATTCACAACCCACAACAATAGAATCGCACAACCTACAACAACAACAACGAAGAACCCTAATTTCAATTAGATATGAATTCCACGATCAAACCCAATTTGAATTGCACAGTAACAGCACAATCCAATCTAATAGTCCACGTACAATCTCAATTCAATAACAACCAAACCGTTACACAATTCCACAATATCAATACCCTAATCTCTCAAAGGAATTCCAATAGACACAATTACCTAATCTCAATTTGAGCTTTGATACCAAAAGATGATGTGCTTAATTCTAGAACATAATCAAGTAATTCCAAATCCAAGATGACGTATCGCAATAAACCGTTTCGGATAATCAAATGAGGAATAATAACACAAAATAAACCATAAATCCTTATTAGATATGGTGCACCAGCAAGAGAGTAGTCTTAGTACGGATTTGTTAATATGACGCACAACAATCCAAAACTGTCATTCGCCACAATCTCACAGATTGATAAGAGTAAAATGAAGAATAAACTTTAATGTATATATTTCTCAAATGTTCAAAAGTCCTTAAATTCTTACAAAACAACAAATATATAGCAAAGGAAAAAAAATGCAAAAAGTCTTAAAGTTTTGTTTGACTCACCTACATAAGTCGCTGGCTTTGGAATCATGGTCGTCGGCCTAGATGGCCTACTTAAATTCCAAAGTCGTCGGCTTTGAAAATCTACACAACCGGCCTTGAAGGTCAGCTTTGGAGGCTAAGTCGTCAACCTTTATGGTCGGCCTATCTCTACACTACCAAGCTTGAATGGCTGGTCTAAGATGAAAGCCGCTGGCCTTTATAGCTGGCCTAAGGGTGTCTACCTCTAGTTCTTATGCCTTGATTCTCGCGTTGAGCAACTCTGTAGGAAATGTGATTTAATTCCCATCACATAGTGTAATCATTCTATATGTTTGTTTTATATTTAATTAGGTACACTTGTTAGTACTATAGGATGGCAACCAAACTAATTAGCACATGGTTTAGAGAAGGGTTAACGGTCTATTTGTTAAACCAAATTTAACCATAGAGAGTCGGCCATGTACTATGCTATTTTCTTTATTTTCTTATGCTTGTTTTTCCATATTTAGGGACTACATAAATACTTGTAAGGGGGACAACAAAAAGACACTTTTTTCTTATTTTGAAGAAAACATCATGTGAAAGAAGGGGAATTTTCTCTCTCTCTTTTTTTTTTTTATACACTTTTATCAATTCTTCTAGGGTTGTGGCGAGTGGAGGCTTGGATTGTTGTGTAAAATCAATAATTGCAAGTTGTTTCCTCATTCTACTAGTGAGTAATATCTGGTAAGAATTTGAAATTTTATTTTGTTCTTGTTATATGGATATTAGGGTTCCACGTTCAAAGAGGGGATCCATGTTATTTTAAAAACAATTGTTCAATTGTTTCATCAATTAGGATAGTTTGATTGAAATTGGTTTGGCATATCATAATTGTTAAAATCAACCAAATTTAGTGTTTTGACACTATAAATGATGGGAATCAAACCTTCGGATCCAGCAGTGGGAAGCCAATTTGAACAAATGAGCCCAGACATCCACATATTATTTTATTTATCTAATAATAATTTGTCTTTACATTGTAGCAGGTCAATTTGTCAATTTTTATAGGACGACGGGTAAAATTCACTAAGGCTCAATTATGGGTCATTCATGGACTTACATCAATCAAAGAAGAACCGGTCCAATATTGTTCCATGGAGGTGCATGAAGCTAGTTACTTAGGAGGGTTTTACTTGTAATTTTCTTTAGTGAAAAAATTGGCTACACTAGTTGTTTTTCACTTGTAATTTTCTTTGTTAAATTTGCCCTATTTAGAGCAAGTATAAATACTTGCAAAGTAAGGTTAGAAGGGGACCTTTTGAACATTACACACTTGACTTTTGTTGCCGTGGGAGCTTTCTCTTCACACCATCTACTCTTATCAATTTCACTTGTGAAATTGTGGCGAGTTAGCTTAAGAATTCTTGTGAGTCGTATCAAGATTTTCTTAAGTTGCATTTGATTATTGCTAGTGAGTAATATCTATTTATAATTGGTTGATTTTTGTTTGTTCCTTTTACGCTAAATTATGGTTCATGTATTGCTAGGTTTTCATGCCAATTGCAAAGATTGGAATTGAATTTTTCCTTTATAGTTGATTGGTATTAGAATCCAGTTGTAGTACTTCTAATTTGGTTTATGCCATTAAGGGTTGTTGGTCCTTGTTTTCACACCATTTGGGGATTTTGTCTTCTATTAATTCACACCATTTTTAATTGGAATTAAATTAATTGTGTGTGTTCTTGTTGATTGGTATTGAGATCCCTTGAGCACATCATAATTTTTTATATCAGAGCAAAGGTCTTGAGAAGGGATTTACGTGATCTTCAATTTGGGAATTAGGGTTATTATTCTTCCATTTCTTAATTGAAGTAATTATATGAGATTGTATTGTTGATACGAACTACGCCAACCCATGACGAAACCCAATACCAATATGTTCGGAAATTCGTTGCCTAAGATGCCCAAACACCTAAAGTGGAAACCGTGACCCGTTGTCTATAAGCGAGACAAGAACCTTGGTATAAAAATGAAGATGCCACAATCGGGATGAAAGGCCGATTGATAAGTTGGGATGAACGCCACAGAAATCAATCCGATAAGTTCTAGTTAGTTCTTGAAGAAACAAGAGAGGTGCCTCTCAAAAGTGTTTTATGTTCAAAGATGTATAGTCTATGTTCTGTCTATTCTAAACCCTAGGAGCTTTTATAGTAGGGTTACAATTCGTGAAAAACAAGTCCAAAAAGACGTAGCTTAGATAAGTTGCGTAAAAACACGAAAATAGAACAAGCTGGCCGGCAGGGGATACACGGCCGTGTACACGACCGTGTACTTTGGCCGTGTACTTTTCTGTGCACATTCCGGTCACATACACGACCGTGTACTTCTGGTCGTGTATCTTTCTGTGGATTTGCTTGTCTCCATACACGGCCGTGCCTTTTAGCCGTGTATCTAACCGTGTATGATTCTGTGTAATCTTGGAATTCCTACACGGCCGTGCCTTGAACATACACACCCGCTTCAACCCGTGTCCGGTGTGACTTGTATAAAAGCAAGGGTCTTCCCATGGTTGTTCCAATCCGTTCCAACTTCATGATTGCTCCAATCCTTTCCGGCTTCATGGACAACCTTTATCAACCCGTTAAGTGCTTCCTTGAATCATTTCGCTTGATTTCTTGTGATCGGTCTAGGCGGCACATCAAGAGGATCCACATTTCTTCTTCCGGCTTGGCTTTCATCATGGATCTCATCATTCCCCTCCTCTTGAAAAGAAATTGTCCTCAAATCATTGCCTGCATCAAATGGACTCAGATCAGTGACGTAAAATGTGACACTTAGTAGATACTCACCTGGTAAATTTTTCTTGTAGGCATTATCATTGATTTTCTCAAGCATCGGAAATGGATCGTCTCCCTTAGGGTTCAACTTGGATCTCCTCTGCAATGGAAAACTCTCCTTGCGAAAATGCACCTAAACCCAATCTCAAGGCTGAAAAATCTTGCGTCTCCTGTCCTTATTCACCTTTGAAGCGACCCTGGCATTTTGTTTTACAATCCTAATCTTTACCTGTGCATGTAGCTTTCTCACGAAATCTGCCTTAGAATCAGCATCAAAACTCATAGACTTGTTAAGTGGCAATGGCAATAAATGAATAGGAACCAATGGGTTAAAACCATACACAATCTCAAATGGTGAACAATGAGTAGTGCTATATAAAGCACTGTTATATGCAAACTCTACAAATGGTAGACAATCCTTCCAAGTCCTAATGTTCTTCTCTATGATTGCCCCTAACAATTGAATTAAAGTCCTATTAACCACATCAATTTCCCCATCAATTTGTGGGTGACAGATAGTTGAAAACATCCGTTTAGTTCCCAACTTTTCCCACAATACTCTCCAAAAATGACTAAAAAATTTCTCATCTCGATCACTAACAATGCTTCTAGGTATACCATGCGGACGCACTACCTTTCTAAAGAACAAATCAACAATGTGTATAGCATCATCAGTTTTATGACAAGGAATGAAATGAACCGTTTTAAAAATCCTATCCACAACCACAAAATTAGAATCTCGACCATGCCTAGGCCTAGATAATCCTAACACAAAATCTATGGAAATGTTTATCCATGGCTCACGAGGAATGACACTATACTCATATAACGAATCTAAGATGTCATCTAAATAAGGAATGGGATGACGATACTTTACCATAAGGTTGTTGATGGCGCGACAGTCAGCACGCATTCTCCATGTCCCATCCTTCTTAGGTATCAAAATCATAGGCACTGCACATGGACCAATGCCTTCTCTCACATACCCCTTCTCCATTAATTCATCGACCTGCCTTTGGAGTTCCTTAGGAAAGACATTTTCAAATTCCTGCACAAGTGACACAACCACACTAGGCAATGAGTTAGATAAGTCGTTAGTTGTCAAACATGCTTCCTTAAAAACCAGCAACAACATAGGTTGCTTCACCACTAACGCTCTCCTCACTACACTCGCTCTTGCCACATAACTCTCCTTTTGCAAGGCTGCCCTCTCCTTTTCACTCACCACCAAAGTTGATTCCCCTTCAACTTGTTCTGTCACACTCTTTCCAGCCTTCCTCTCTTTTTCCTTTTGATCTTGACTTTTATATTCCTTTTCTTTCTCATTATCTTTTGCTCTCTCACTCTACCTCTGCTTTTCACTCACCTTATGTTTTACAAAAGACTGTTGTAGCTGCAACTGGTCCTCATACACTTGTTTAGGTGTTAACGGTTTAAGATTAAAGCTTTTCCCCGGGTGAATAAGCGTATACTTGTTAGAAAAGCCATCATGAACAACCTTCCTATCAAATTGCCATGGCCTCCCCAACAAAACATGACATGCTTGCATTGGCACTACATCACATAACACCTCATCCTCATACCTACCAATGCGAAAACCAATCAATGCTTGCTTACTCACCTTAGTCTCTCCACTATCATTCAACCACTGCAATTTATTTGGACTAGGGTGTCTAACAGTTTTGAGCCCCAGCCTCTCAACAATAAAATTACTCACTACATTGGTGCAACTTCCTCCATCAATGATCAAACTACAAATGTGATCTCCTAGATAACATCTAGTATGAAATATATTCTCTCTTTGCACCTCCTCTTCTTCCTTTACCTGCACATTCAACGCTCGCTTCACTACTGCCACTAGCCTTCCCATTGCAGGCTCCTCATCATCACTAGCATCCTCTAATGGAGGCATATCATTTTCTTCACTATCCCCCTCAGTCTCATACTCACCATCATCACACAAAATCATCATACGCCTATTTGGACATTGACTAGCAATATGGCCTCTACCTTGACATTTAAAACATCTAATGCCACGATTTCTAGAAGTAGAAGAATTAGGGTTACCTTGGTTACTAGGAGTAGAACCCGCTTGCCTCAGCTCCCCTTTTGGTTTGGTGGGTAAAGGCTTTTCTTCCTTCTTCCATTGATTAGTCTTCCAAGTGGATGAACCATTACCCTGTTGAAACCGTACATTACTACTACCCTTCCGCTTATGTTGGTTCTCAACCTTTATAGCCATGTGAACCATATCCTGCAATTCTACATAATGCTGCAATTCAACCACATTTTGGATTTCTCTATTCAACCTAGCAAGAAACCTAGCCATTGTAGCCTCTCTATCCTCCTCTACATTCGCCCTAATCATAGTGACTTCCATCTCCTTGAAATACTCATCTACACTTCGGCTTCCCTACCTCAGAGTTTGCAACTTGTTGTGCAATTCACGATAGTAATACGCAGGCACAAACCGCTTCTTCATCACTCTTTTCATCTCTTCCTAAGACTCAATAGGTGGCTCGCCACTCCTTCTCCTATTCAACATTAGTTGATCCCACCACACTATAGCATAATCCGAAAACTCAATGGCAGCAAGTTTTACTTTCCTTTTCCCACTATAGTTGTGACAATCAAACACCATCTCTACCTTTTTCTCCCACTCTAAGTACACCTCGGGATCATTCTTCCCTTGGAAAGGAGGAATCTTCATCTTTATGCTACTCAATTGATCATCCTCTCTATTCCTATCTCCTTTATCTTCCCAATCTCTAGTTCCTCTATTCCGACCACTATATCCTCTATAACTCCCAACAGAAGGCTCATCAAAGTCATCATCGACATTTCATCTCCGCCCCTCGGTACTCTCCTAGAACGACTCTCCCTCTTACGCCCTTGGAATACGTTTGTGGATTGCTGTAGTCTTTGCTTTACCGTCTTATGAATTTGTTCCATTCCCTCTTGGAACATCCTCTTCATTTCACCCCTCAACGCCTCAATGACTAACCTAGCATCAAACCTTCCCCTCTCACCTTCAGAGAATGTTGTCTCGACATAGTCCCTACAGAAAAGATTAGTACTAACACAAATATATATATAATTAAACCTCACGATACACTCCCTTACGTGTTTCGCTCAAATGATGACATCACACAGTCACTTGTGTATTCTCACAAATAATGATGATATCAACTTGCCAATTTCCTCTTCATAATTCTCTTGGAACTAACCCGAACTACACCAATTTCCTTTCGTAGAATTCAAAACAACTCTGGGGTTCGTAAATTTTCCTCTATTTTTCTATCTAATTTTTTTTTTTTTTTGTTTTGGTTGTTGCTCTTGATCATGTTTTTCTTTTCTTTTCTTTTCTTTTCTCTTCCATTTTTTTTTTTGTCGTGATTTTTACTCTTTTTTTTTTTTAACAATCGCCTAGTCGATATTGCACTATCAAAAGACAATCAATACTACGAAATTGAATACGATAATTGATATGAACGATTGGAGTTAGGGTTTTTGATATTACCTTCCTCAACCGAACTTGACGTTTTGACAAACCTAAGCTCTGATACCAAACTGATACGAACCACGCCAACCCGTGACAAAACCCAATACCAATACGTTGGAAATTCGTTGCCTAAGACGCCCAAACACCTAAAGTGGTGATGGGTGTCGAATCCAACAAAAATAAAACCTACTCCTAAACAATTATATGATTTGCATATAGTGGTGAGTAGGGTCGAATCCACAAGGATTGGTAGAGATATTTCTATTCAAAGAGAACAATAAGAAAAAGGAAAATGGGGGGTTTTGTTTGTGAATCAAATAAAGTAAAACAAGGTAAGAAAATCAGATATTGGTAAAAGCCTAGCCAAAGGAATCAAGATGGTTTAATTCTAGGAATTGATCATCGATGCAAATATTCTTTATTCTTGTTCTAGATAAATTGGTTATGTTATTAACAAGCTCTAACAACCTATCTCTCCTTACTTCCACGATAACCTCGGACAAGCGCTTTGAATTATTTCTCTTATTGATTAAACAACCCTTAGACAAGCGCTTAGGATTTAATCTATCAATAGCATTAAGATCTAGAGAGACCACCATTCATGCCAGTAGATTATAAGATAACCTATTTAAACATGATCACACACCTCCATAACATGAATTCGATCATCTCTTTTATAACCAAACATGTTATTGCGTCACTAAGACTAAAACAGTCAAACAATTACGGATTCGACGTGCTAGTTGACAATATATTAACTTGCTAATTGAGTAGAAGAGCTCTATTCATACCAATCAACAAGGATAATAATGACAAAACGATCAGAAGATATATGAATACCCGAAAGCAAAGAATAGAATAAATACAAGTCAATTAGACCTCACAATTCGTGGAGAATTAAACATCTATGACCCTTTGGCTAGAAAAGTAGCTTAGCTACACATGTTCATCAATAAAACGAAAATAAAAAGTAAAAACATAATGAACCCGGTTGCTTGCTCTGCCTCCAAGATGATCCAAGGTTCTTCAAGATCCAAAGATTCAAAAGTTGTCCTAACCCTCTAGGGTTGGCTCTATTTATACTATTAGATGGGTATCATGTGATCTTTTGCTAGCAAGATACGGAAATATCTTTCCTTTTTCAAGTAGATTTCGAGAAGTGAAGATACGTCTGCCTGGCACGCCCCACCACACGGCCGTGGGTTAAGCCGTGCCATCCTCTGTGCATATTCTTCAAGTCTTCAACCGTGCCCAGTGTGAACCACGGTTACACACACGGCCAGATTTCAAGCCGTGCCTTCGTCTGTGCATAATCTTCAAGTCTTCATCCGTGTCCAGTGTGTAGCACGGTTACACCCACGGCTAGATTTCAAGCCGTGTCTTCATCTGGTTGATGTTCCGCACTTTCTTCTCCTTGGCACATCTATCTTCCACCACGGCTTCAAGCACGGTTTATCCCACGGGTTCCACCACGGCCGTGCCTTAAGCCGTGTCTCTCTCTGTTCAAAGACCTCATTTTCGCCTTCTTGTCCAGTGTGTAACACGATTTGAACCTTGGCCGTGCCTCAAACCGTGCTTCCTCCGGTGGTGTAATTTCTTGTCTTGATCCAAGTTGTAGATGACTTCTCTAAAATACTTGAATTAGCATCCTTGACTCCATTTAACCTGATTTATCACGATGATAGAATTAAAGTACCATTTCCTTATGATTTCTATAAAATCAATAATAATTTAACACAATTTATACTATAAAGATTGAGTATAAAATGGCTCTATCAAATTCCCCCACACTTAAACTCTTGCTTGTCCTCAAGCAATTGCATCAAATTAATTGAGAAATCTATCATAAATTATACAAGCTTTCTTTTCATCATTCCAAGCATATATTCATTTGTAATTCATGACTTGTAATTTAATGTCTACTACTTCAACCCAATTGGTTTCCTGTGATCAAATTACTTTAGACAAAATTCAATAGCTAATCTAAACAAAACAAACTTTAATCCTCATGTTTAGCAAAAGAATTTTTATTCCAAAAGTAAATACTTAATCCACTAAGGAAAAACACCCAATTAAACTTCATTGGACATTAGCAAACATATAATCCTTGCAACATAAAGTAAAAGCATATAGTATAAGCTCTTTGCTAGATATTCTCCCTTTTATACATCTTTGTTTCATTCAATGAATGTTTACATTCATGTTCTTTTGATTTATTCAAGCATCTGTTTTGACGGGTTTTTGCCCGCTTCTTTTCATGAACTTTCGCCTTTTTCGCCCTTATCGTTATAGTGAGTTCATTGAGTCGGCAACATCCCGAGCTCATCACTCAAGTGACTGGGTTTTAAGATACCCCTACGGACTCTTCCTCACTCTAACATTCAAGTTTGAATACTCTTAACTCAATTAGTTGAATCATTGGAGTAATGGCTATGCTTGATTCTTTCTTTCTTTTCTTTTTTTTTTTTTTTCACTAAGTGTTATGATTGCTTTACAAACAACTTCAAAGAGTATACAGTAGCTAATATAACCTAGAAGCAAACTTGTTTATTTTTCACTTAAGGACTCGACTTACTCTTAGACTTCCAATTCTAAAGCCAAATACAAGGTAAATTTGTTTCTTAAAGATTTCACTACTTAATTTTAACCATGTATTCTAATCACAGCAGTGGGTGAGTAAAACATTTGAACAAGTCAATTTCACATTTTGTAGATGCTTATTACAACATTTAGTACAATCTCTAGATTTCATGATAATTTTGAAAAAATTTGGCTTAAAATTACTTAAGGACAAACATTCAGAGTATAAGTTAGTTCTCTATTCTCTATATTTTATTATCCTCTCCCCCACACTTAACTTGAACAGTGTCCTCACTGTTCCTAATTCAGCACAATTGAAGAGGAATTAACAACACAAAGGACATTAGAGAATAAGAGAGAGGAAATATTGGTACTTCCCTAGTATTGGAGTGCTCCCTTTAAGCTCTGGAAAGTGTCATCTAATGATATGTATCCTTGCTGCAGCCGATCCAAAGAGTTCAAAACTACACTAAAATCAAATCAAACTAAACTAAAACAAAACAAAACTAAAACAAACCAAAACTAATGCAAAACAATTTTTTTTTTTTTTTTTACATGGGTTGCCTCCCATGAAGCGCCTTTCTTTAACGTCTTTGGCTAGACGTTCCTGGCTAAATATTCGGATAAGGATTTAGATTCCAGCCTTGGTGCCTGAGGTGATGGGTTAATAATATCCGCAACAAAAACAGGAGATGGGTTAATAACATCCGCAACAAAAACAGGGGAGATATCGTTAGGGTGTTTCATGGCATCATAAATATGAAATTTAATCACTTCACCATCAAACTCCATAGTGAGGGTGCCATCATTTACATCGATTTTCGTTTTAGAAGTCTTAAGGAATGGTCGCTCTAATAATATCAATGATGAAGTATGAGAATCACTATCGTCCATGTCAAGCACATAAAAATCAGCAGGAAAAACCAACCCATTGACTTGAACTAAAACATCCTCTAGAACTCCCTCAGGATAAACATTGGACCTATCAGCAAGTTGAACAATAATACCCGTTTCCTTTAAAGGATCAACATTTAAACGTTGATAAACAGACAAAGGCATGACATTGATAGAAGCTCCTAGATCACACATGGCTTTAGCGATTCCAAGACTACCTATTTTGCAAGGAATGGCGAACATACCTGGGTCCTTACATTTAGGAGGAAGCTTCTTCTGAATAATAGCTGAAACATTTTCACTCACACTAATCTTTTCATTGCCTTTCAGCTTCCTTTTGTTAGTGCACAAGTCCTTGAGGAATCTAGCATAGCGAAGTATTTGCTTAATTGCATCAAGTAAAGGAATATTTACCTCGACTTTACGAAACGTTTCCAAAATCTCTTTTTCTTCCTCTTCCTTCTTGGATTTCGCTAATCTGGAGGGGAAAGGAGGTGGTATCAATGTGACCTTCGATGGCTCATCTAGAGACTTGCTAATCTGGTCGCCTTGCTGGCTCGGATTCGAAGTCTCTTTCTTGGTCTCTTCCTCAAGATTAGACGGATTTCCTTTCTTATTTGATCCCTGCAATTCTGTTCCACTTCTCAAGGTAATTGCATTAACGCTTTGCTTGGGGTTTGTAATAGTTTGAGAAGGTAACTTACCTTGAGTTTCTAACCTATTAATAGCTGAAGTAAGTTGGCTTACCTGATGCTCTAAGTTTTGAATGCTTTGCTTTGTTTCCTCCTGAAATTGTTTGGTATTCACAGCTAGAGACTTAACAATATCCTCAAGGGGCATACCTGAAGTGGAAGGAGCTTGGGGTACGTGGTGTGATGGCTTTGGCTGGAATTGTTGGACATGTTGAGGGTTATTGCCATATCGGAAGTTAGGATGATCCCTCCATCCGGGATTGTAAGTGTTTGAATAGGGATCATATTTCCTTTGTGGCTGTCCTGGGAATCCGCCTACAGCATTGGCGTGTTCATGGTTGTCATCTTGCAATGTGGGACACATGTCGGTTGGATGACTAGGAGCAGCACAAATTCCACAAGCTTTCGCCTGTTGGGTATTTCCAAGAGCTAGTTGCTGTACAAGGGAGGTAAGATTAGAAATTTGATGTTCAAGGTTAGACACATTTACCTCATTTACCTTCCTTGAAGACGTATCGTGCCTATACCCAAATTGTTGTGAATTAGCAGCCATAATGGAGATCAATTCCCTAGCTTGACCAGGGGTTTTGTTTACTATGACGCCTCCACTTGTAGCATCCATCATCTTTCTTTCCATCGGAAGTAGGCCTTCGTAGAGATATTGGATGAGGAGTTGTTCGGATATCCCATGTTGTGGGCAGCTTGCACACAGTTGCTTGAACCTTTCCCAATACTCATGAAGAGTCTCGGTGTCCCTTTGTTTTATACCACAAATTTCTCTTCTTATACCAGCGGCTCTGGATGCGGGGAAGAATTTGTCCAAGAAGAGCCTTACCATATCTGTCCAAGTGGTGATAGAACCTGGAGGCAAATAAAACAACCAATCTTTAGCTTTAGTACTTAAAGAAAATGGAAAAGCACGTAGCTTGATTTGATCGTCAGTTATTCCTTGCGGCCTCATGCTAGAACACACTATATGGAACTCTTTCAAATGCTTATGAGGATCTTCATTCTCAAGACCATGAAATGTAGGTAGCAGATGTATCAACCCAGATTTCAATTCGAATTCCATGGCTAGTTCGGGGTAGTGAATACAAAGTGGTTGTTGATTCACATCCGGTGCAGCCAACTCCCTTAAGGTTCTCTCGAGATTTGCCATGTCGTCCTCTTTTTCAGAATCAAGGGATGAATCAGACAAGTCCGATACTAAGTTCGGTCCGGGGGATGATCTAGCTTCTTATCGCAGCCTCTTTAGAGTCTTCTCAATCTCCGGATTATAAGTTAGTTCACCTATCTGAGAAGAACGAGTCATACAAGAATAGAAATAAATTTGACATCAATCCCCGGCAACGGCGCCAAAATTTGATGGGTGTCGAATCCAACAAAAATAAAACCTACTCCTAGAAAATTATATGATTTGCATATAGTGGTGAGTAGGGTCAAATCCACAGGGATTGGTAAAGATATTTCTATTCAAAGAGAACAATAAGAAAAAGGAAAATGGGGGGTTTTGTTTGTGAATCAAATAAAGTAAAACAAGGTAAGAAAATCAGATATTGGTAAAAGCCTAGCCAAAGGAATCAAGATGGTTTAATTTTAGGAATTGATCATCGATGCAAATATTCTCTATTCTTGTTCTAGATAAATTAGTTATGGTTATTAACAAGCTCTAACAACCTATCTCTCTTTACTTCCTCGATAACCTCGGACAAGCGCTTAGAATTATTTCTCTTATTGATTAAACAACCCTTTGACAAGCGCTTAGGATTTAATCTATCAATAGCATTAAGATCTAGAGAGACCACCAATTCATGCCAGTAGATTATAAGATAACCTATTTAAACATGATCACACACCTCCATAACATGAATTCGATCATCTCTTTTATAACCAAACATGTTATTGCGTCACTAAGACTAGAACAATCAAACAATTACGGATTCGACGTGCTAGTTGACAATATATTAACTTGCTAATTGAGTAGAAGAGCTCTATTCATACCAATCAACAAAGATAATAATGACAAAACGATCAGAAGATATATGAATACCCGAAAGCAAAGAATAGAATAAATACAAGTCAATTAGACCTCACAATTCGTGGAGAATTAAACATCTATGACCCTTTGGCTAGAAAAGTAGCTTATCTACACATGTTCATCAATAAAACGAAAATAAAAAGTAAAAACATAATGAACCCGGTTGCTTGCTCTGCCTCCAAGATGATCCAAGGTTCTTCAAGATCCAAAGATTCAAAAGTTGTCCTAACCTTCTAGGGTTGGCTCTATTTATACTATTAGATGGATAGCATGTGATCTTTTGCTAGCAAGATACGAAAATATCTTTCCTTTTTCAAGTAGATTTCGAGAAGTGAAGATACGTCTGCCTGGCACGCCCCACTACACGGCCGTGGGTTAAGCCGTGCCATCCTCTGTGCATATTCTTCAAGTCTTCAACCGCGCCCAGTGTGAACCACAGTTACACACACGGCCAGATTTCTTGTCGTGCCTTCGTTTGTGCATAATCTTCAAGTCTTCATCCGTGTCCAGTGTGTAGCACGGTTACACCCACGGCTAGATTTCAAGCCGTGTCTTCATCTGGTTGATGTTCCACACTTTCTTCTCCTTGGCACATCTATCTTCCACCACGGCTTCAAGCACGGTTTATCCCACGGGTTCCACCACGGCCGTGCCTTAAGCTGTGTCTCTCTCTGTTCAAAGACCTCATTTTCGCCTTCTTGTCCAGTGTGTTACACGGTTTGAACCTTGGCCGTGCCTCAAACCGTGCTTCCTCCGGTGGTGTAATTTCTTGTCTTGATCCAAGTTGTAGATGACTTCTCTAAAATACTTGAATTAGCATCCTTGACTCCATTTAACTTGATTTATCACGATGATAGAATTAAAGTACCATTTCCTTATGATTTCTATAAAATCAATAATAATTTAACACAATTTATACTATAAAGATTGAGTATAAAATGGCTCTATCAAGTAGAAACCGTGACCCGTTGTCTATATGCGAGACAAGAACCTTGGTATAAAAATGAAGACTCCACAATCGGGATGAAAGGCCGATTGATAAGTCGGGATGAACACCACGAAAATCAATCCGATAAGTTCTAGTTAGTTCTTGATGAACCAAGAGAGGTGCCTCTCAAAAGTGTTTTATGTTCAAAGATGTATATTCTATGTTATGTCTATTCTAAACCCTAGGAGCTTTTATACTAGGGTTACAATTCGTGAAAAACAAGTCCAAAACGACGTAGCTTAGATAAGTTGCGTAAAAACACGAAAACAGAACAAGTTGGCCGGTATGGGATACACGGCTGTGTACACAATCGTGTACTTTGGCCGTGTACTTTTCTGTGCACATTCCGGTCACATACACGACCGTGTACTTCTGGTCGTGTATCTTTCTGTGGATTTGATTGTCTCCATACACGGCCATGCCTTTTAGCCGTGTATCTAGTCATGCATGATTTTGTGCAATCTTGGAATTCCTACACAGTCGTGCCTTGAACATACACACCCTCTTCAACCCGTATCCGGTGTGACTTGTATAAAAGCAAGGGTCTTCCCATGGTTGTTCCAATCCGTTCCAACTTCATGATTGCTCCAATCCTTTCCGGCTTCATGGACAACCTTTATCAACCCGTTAAGTGCTTCCTTGAATCGTTTCGCTTGATTTCTTGTGATCGGTCCAAGCGACACTTCAAGTGGATCTACATTTCTTCTTCCGGCTTGGCTCTCATCATGGATCTCATCAATTGTTATATACCTTATTGTTGCAAAATTGGAAGTTGAATTTCAGAATTGATCTTTGTCATCTTCATCTTGCCATGAGTTGATTGTTTGTGGAAGAAGGGGAAGTGCATTGTCTTGAGGATTTCGGAATTAGAGTGTATTTTCATTTCTAAATTTTCTTTTATTGCTTAGAGGATTAGGAAACATTTTGATATTGAAAATCAATTATTACATTGAGGGAGTTATTGTGTATTGATCATCATAATACACTTTGACTAGTCGGAATTATTTACTTACCATTTGGAGAAGTGTCTTTAATTGTTTCCATTTTATTTGATTGCCGTGATTGGAAGTGGAGTCGTGGAGTGTGCTGTACCGTGAGTGTGTGTGTGTGGCATAGAGTGTGTGTTGTGGTGTGAAGATTGTTACACTGTAAGTGAGGTATGTATGTGTGTGGCGTAGAGTGTTGTGGTTTGAAGGTTGTTACACCGTGAGTGAGGTGTGTATGTGTGTATGGCATAGAAGTGTGTGTGTGTTGTGGTTTGAAGGGTGCTGCACAGTGAGTGTGTGTGAGTGTCGTGGAGTGAGTTTGTGCATTGGGTATGTAGTAGTGAGTTGTGTGTGTTAAAGTGTGGAGTGTTATGTGTATTGCATTTGACGTGAAGTATATTGTAGTTGTCTTAAGTTGGTTTTGTGTTTCAACAAATCAATTCATCAACCATGTCGAATGATAGTGTGAATGGGGGAATTAGCATTGAGGCCAATAGTTAAGTTGGTGGCAATCAAGGTCATCGAGCTGTAGGTGGAAGAACATTAGAGGAGCAGTTGCAGGATCTCACCACCATTGTTGCTACATTAGCAACAAGGATAGATGAAATGATGATGCCATAACCACCAATGGCAAATCCTTAGACACCTCCACCTAGGGTAATCCTTTAGAATGTTTATAGGGAGGGAACTGTTGGAGGTAATAGGGGTAGGAGAACGGAGGAAGATTATCATTCTTTTAAGGAGGAAAGAGATGATAATTTTGAGAATAAACTTTACCCAAACAAGGAGTTTAAACCACCTCGGGGATTGGAGTATGTGAAATTGTAGATGCCTTCATTCGATGGCAAGGGTTCAGTAGATGATTATTTGGATTGGGAGGACAAGGTTGAGGGTATATTTGAGTGTTATGAGATTGATGATAACACTCGGGTTCATCTTACAACTGTGGAATTCATAGGTTATGCCACCTTATGGTGGAAAAATCTTGTAGTTAGTAGACGAAGGGCTGGTGAGGCTGATATACATACCTAGCGGGACATGAAATGGGTATTGAGGAAAAGGTTTATACTTGAGCATTACAGGCAGGAACTATTTATGCGTCTCCAAACACTGAGACAGGGAGGCAAAACAGTGGGCGATTATGTACAGAGTTTGAGATACTGATGATTAGATGTGGGTCAGTCGAGCCTGTTGAGCAAACCCTAGCATGATTTGTGTCTGGGTTGAAGTATGAAATTACTTGTGTTGTAGAGCTACAGAGGTATAATACACTTGATGAGGCTATCTGGTTAGCCTTGAAAGTAGAAAGATAGAGGCGATCTAATCTTTTCCGAGCAGCTAGTAATAGGTATGGAACTTCTACCAAACCTCTTAGGTTAGATGGTCAGATGGGAGGATAAAAAGGAATAGGGGAACATGTTAAGATTCTGGACAAGAAGACCTCTAACACTGATAGGGAGAGGGATATTTCTGGGAAAGGAAAAGAGGTTGTTGGAGTTGATTTCAGGCAGATAGTGCCAAGGTCAACCAGTGGGAAAATGCGTCAAATTAAATGTTTTAAATGCATAGGTTTTTGACACATAGTTGCATAGTGTCCCAACAAAAGGGTGATGACTGTTATGGAAGGAAACGATGAAGATGGTTAAGAAGAAGTTGTCAAGCCTATAGATTTTTCCATAGTACTATAGGAATATTATAATGATCATGATGCTGAGATACATGAGGATAAAGGAGATGATAAATATTTGCCCATTAATGTGTTACGCAAGGTCTTGACGATATCTCCAGACGTTAGGGGCATATAGAGGGAGAACCTATTCCACACACCTTGTCGAATTCAAGGTAACTTGTGTGTTCTTTTCATCGATGGTGGTAGTTGCACTAATGTCATATTTGCTGCATTCGTAAATAATTTACAACTAGTCACTAGTCCACATCTACACCCTTATAAATTACATTGGCTGGATGAACGGCGTAGTTTACATGTTACATAGAGGGCAAAGGTGCCATTCAGTATAGGAGATAGATACAACGATGAAATTGTTTGTGATGTTCTTCCTATGTGTGCCTTTCATATACTGCTGGATAGGCTTTGGTTGTTTGATAGCAAGGTGCTACATGACTGGTTCAGAAACACTTATATGTTTCAAAAAGATGGTGCATGGGTTATCTTGACTCCTATGTCTCCATCCGAAGTTCACACATTCTAAGAATAGATCGGTAAGACTAATGGCTACTTAGGATTTTAGGCCAACAAACACATGTAAACAAGGAATGTTAGTATAAGAAAAGGCCCCTTAGATTTGAGGACAAATCTTTGGAGATGATGGGAATTAAACCTCTGGATCTAGCAGTGGGAAGTTAATTTGAAAAAATGAGCCAAAACATCTACATGTTATTTTATTTATGTAATAATAATTTGTCCTTACATTGTAGTAGGTCAATTTGTCAGTTTTTACAAGATGACGGGTAAAATTCACTAAGGCTCAATTGTGGGTCATTCATGGACTTACATCAATCAAAGAAGAATCGATCTAATATTGTTCCATGGAGGTGCAAAAAGTCGATTACTTAAGAGGGTTTTACTTGTTATTTTCTTTAGCGCAAAAACCGGTCACACTTGTTGTTTTTCACTTGTAATTTTCTTTGTTAAATTTGCCCTATTTAGAGCAAGTATAAATACTTTCCAAGTAAAGTTAGAAGGGGACTTTTTGAACATTACACACTTGAATTTTGTTGCCGTGGGAGCTCTCTCTTCATGCCATCTACTCGTATCAATTTCACTTGTGAAATTGTGGCGAGTTGGCTTAGGAATTCTTGTGAGTCATATCAAGATTTTCTTAAGTTGCATTTGATTATTGCTAGTGAGTAATATCTAGTTATAATTGGCTGATCTTTGTTTGTTCCTTTCATGCCAAATTAGGGTTCATGTATTGCTAGGTTTTCATGCCAATTGTAAGGATTGGAATTGAATTTTTCCTTTGTATTTGAATGGTATTGGAATCCACTTGTAGTACTTCTAATTTAGTTCATGCCATTGAGGGTTGTTGGTCCTTGTTTTCACGCCATTTGGGGATTTTTTCTTCATTTTTTCACACCATTTTTAATTGGAATTGAATCAATTGTGTGTGTTCGTTTTGATTGGTATTGAGATCCCTTGAGCACGTTAATAAATAATGTGTAATTAGGCATAGAAATGTTAGATCACATCTAAGGTTAAAGGAGACTAGAATTGATGCAATTGGGAAGAGAATTCAAAGTAGAATTTAGGTGGAAGGGCACATGGTCAAGTAGATGTTATATGCACCTACCCGTGCTAAGTAGAGGAGGAAAAGCGAGTTAAGAGGTTCACAACTAGCTATATGCTCGTATACTTGAATGTGTAGAAGGGAAAAGGTGTATAAAAGGGTTAATGGCTAGAGTACATAGCTGTGTCCTCTATTTGTGATCTTATACATAGACTAATACACGGTCGTGTTCTCTGATAACCATTTTAAAGAATTTTCTTTTGTTATTACTTTTTTTTTATTAACTTTAAACACCTAATACAACTTTAGAACTTTATTAAAGTAAGGGAAGTGATTCAATAATAACTAGATAACAAAATTAGACAACTTAGACAATACTCTAGGTTAGTACTAAGATTAAATGTTTTATACTTTGCTAGATACTAGTAAGCTACTTGGTAAGGATAAGTTCTATTTGAGTCCACCCTTCCAAGTATGTGTAATCTTGTGTATTGCTTGTGCTTTTTAAGGAAGTTAAGAAACTAGAATTAATGGTATATTAATTTGATTAAGTTGCTAGTTGATTGTGCTTAGCTTAGCCTAAGGACCTATAGTGTTAGAACCTTAAGGCGTATTCGTTGAACGGTATGTGGCAGTATCCTTAGTGGAGTTGCATACTAAGAAAACTCGGTAGACTTAGGGACTTATGAGTATTGGGGCCTATAGTAGCAGCTCCCAACACCATATTATCTATATATATATAGTGTAGCGGGGTTATGAGTATGCCTTTTTTTTTTTAAGAACTAAATAGGATAATAAGTTGTTGTTTGATTATTTGGTTGTTGCATTAATATAAGTAATTTAAGTTATGCTTGATCATTTGGAAGTGTTTGTGGATTCTACGAATTGGGCATCAACTCACTCTTTGAGGACTTGCCTTTTCGGTTATTGGTACGAATGAGTACGTTGCATATGATGATGATCTAGGGACTTACATAGATGGTGGGTGATACGCTCAGAACGTATATATAAAATGGGAGCGTAAATTGCAGCAAGTGCACGGTCGTATCAAGTAATAAAGTGGTGAAAAGTAAGGTTGTCGATCCCTCGAGGAACCAATAGAGTACTAGATCTATGGCAATTCTTATCAATATCTAGGTGATTAAAAAGGGGTTTTGAAATGTCTAATCTAAAAATTTAACTTAAAGCAACAAGGAAAATTTTATGAAGAATCTATCAATTATGAACAAGGGAAATTAGAATTCACCCTAGATTTGTTAATCTAATTGCTACCATGTTATATCAACTTGTGGTTATAAGTTTATTCAAGTGAGTTTAGAAAATCCTTTTTAGGGATGTTGACCTTAAATTAATTAGTCGGCTTCTGCGTCTCCAATTAACCAAGGAATCAAAATTATGTTCATACACCTCCCGATGCTACAAACAACTAATGCCCTAAATCAATTAACCCTAATCCCTTAGTGATTAATTAACAAGAAACATTGCATTGTGCCCTCCATAGACTCTAATTAAACCAATTATCGCAACTCCCGTATTGACAATTAATCTAATTAAGAATTCCTAACAAATCCTCATCAACTCCCGTATCAAAAGGATTTCTAACAATTATAATGAAAGACCAATTATAATTGAAATCAAAGGAATTGCAATCATGAATAATCCTAATAATTCCTAATCATATAACATGGCTACAATTATCCTTTTAACATTCTAGGGTTTCATCCAATTTCCCACAAGGATGATTTAGAACATTATAGTATGAATTGTATAAAAACAATTGAAATAAATAGATGCAATGGAATTCATATTAAACAACAAGATTAAACTAATAAATGGCATAAAAGAAAATAAAGTAAATGGAACAATTGCTATAATCTTCAAGAGCTTCAATCTTCCAAAATGACTCCTTGAATTCTTCAATTGAAAGCAAACTTCAACAAAATGACATTCTTTCTTCAAACTAAACTTTGGAAAAATCTAAAGTACCTAAGGAAATTCTAATGAGGCTAGAACAAAGAAGAAGAAAAAGAATTCTAAACAAAAGAAAGGATGGATTCTCCAACAAAAAGGGATGCTTCCAAGGTTCACACAAGGGGTCTATTTATAGATCCAAAGAGGAGGGGGATGAGGTGGATCTGATGAGGATTTGAGTCAGCAAATTAATTAAGATATGATTTTGGAGAGATTCTTGCAATGGATATCCGGGGAGTAATGAAGGCCGGCTCAAGGCCGGTTTAAAGGCCGGCGGCTTTTCTTCTTTTTGAGGCCGGTTTAAAGGCCGGCTCAAGGCCGGCGGCCTTGAATGTAGGCCGGCCCAAGGACGGCGGCCTTCAGTGCAATCCTTCGCTCACTTCTTAAATTTTGTGAAAAACTCCTCCAATTAACTTGTAATTTACTTTTGGGTCCTCAAAACCTGTATTTTCACAATAAATACCATTAAGTATCATTTCTTTATATTTTCTTATAATATTAAAATAAATTTAATATAAGTCCAAAAGAAAATATAAGTATAATGTGATCTTATCAACATCCCCACACTTGAACTTTTGCTTGTCCTCAAGCAAAATAATTGATTTAAACAAGAGAAATCCATCATTGAACTTCTGGTGCCCATTGTTCTGACCATACTGAAATTTGTAACTAGTATATCTAGTTGAAATTTAGTAGTTAATCTAAATACGACAGATTTTTAATCCCAGTGTTTAACAATAGAAAACAATACTTAGTCCATAAGGAAAAACATTCATTTAAACTTCATTGGTTATTAGCAAGTATCATCTCCCTCAATTTTACTTCTCCAAACAAGATAACAAGGAGTGAAAGCATATGGTATCCATTTTTTCCTAGAATTTCTCCCCTTTTTTTTTTTTTTTTTTTTTTATTTGCCTTGATTGGCAGCGGAGTGAGACTTCACTCTTTTGAGGGACCAAAGCTCGCCCATGTCAACCTGACTTGCATTAAGGTACTAATATTTTTTTCTTTCCGCCCTTCTCGTTATTGTGAGTTCATTGAGTCGGCACATCCTGGGCTCATCGCCTAAGTGACCAGGTTTTAAAGGGACCCCTACGAACTCTTCCTCACACTAACATTTAAGATTGGATACTCTTAACTCACTTTCCTGAGTTATTGGAGTAAAGGCTTTTTTTTTTTTTTTTTTTTTTTTTTAAGGGATCACTAAGTAAAATATTTCCTTTACCTCTTTCACTAGGTGTTAAGGTATTCTCAAAGAAATTTCAAGAGAGATTTATCCCAACCAATTTTTCCTTGAAGTAAACTTGCTTGTTTTTTCAACTTAAGGACTCAATCTCAAGTTCAAAGGCTAAACATAGGGTAAACCCATTCTCTAGAGATTTTACTATTAAATTTTAACTATGTAAACTAATCACAACAGTTGGCGAGTGGGGCACCAATCTAAGTCAATTTCAAGATTCCATTGATGGTAAACACTTAAGGACATAAATAAAGCATGGGATTTGTAAGCTCATGATGTGTGCAATCATTATAATTCTACATTTATAATCCCTTCCCCACATTTAAATTGGACAATGTCCTCATTGTTCCTAATATATCACAAAATTAAGGGAACGAATGTCAATGCAGAAATTGAAATACTGGTACTTCCCTGGTGTAAAATTGTTCATCAAGAAGAAAATTCCTCCTAAAATGTCTGTCATCCTTGGAGTGTCTTGATTGCACCGGCAGCTCTTATCCAGCCTTGAATTAGTTTTTTTTTTTTTTTTTTTTTTTTTTTTTTTTAACGAAACTATTATAGATACTTATTAAGCATGGGCTGCCTCCCATGAAGCGCTTGTTTTATAGTCATCAACCTGACTATCAGGGTTAGCTTACATCAAGGAGTTTAAACAACTCCTTCAACACCATCGTTTTCAGATTAGGATTCCAAGCTTCCTTCCATGGTATGGTGCCCTTCTTTTCAGCTTCCACCAATGTTTTGTAGGTAGATATCAACAAACTTACCTGCTGGATGTCTGCCCTTGACCATCCCAGGATTTCCCTATGTTCATCCAACTGGCCTTGAATCTGCTGCTGCAATTCTTTTGTCATAGGCGCTTGATTAATGTGAGGCCATGGATTTCCTAAATTCAGACACTTATAACCAAACAATTGATTAGAAAAGACATTGGGTTCAAGTGTCTGCATAGGCATTAGTGTCGGCACTGGTGGCTTCTCATAGTCGTCTGTCTTCTCAAAAGCAACAACATTTTCAGTCTGGGGTACTTGTTCACGACCTTTGTTTTCTTGCTCATCTTCATCCCCCCAATCATCTATCTCATTCAAGACAGCTTCAAGAGTGGTTTGCCCTACATCTTCCTCCACATCATTGTTAGTAATTTCACCCTCAGCAGATATGTCAGAATACATTGCTTTCTCATTAGACAAAAACACAGGATCATACATATCAAATGTTACCTGGTCATCTAGTGCTCTAAGGGTGAGCTTACCTTGTCCTACATCAATTAGAGCTTGACCTGTGGCTAGGAATGGTCTTCCTAAGATCATGGGTACCTCTCTATCTTCTTCCATTTCCAAGACTATAAAGTCAACTGGAAAGATGAATTTGTCCACTTTTACTAGGACATTCTCCACTATACCCTTTGGGTACTTGACACTTCTATCCGCAAGTTGTAAGGTAACGTGCGTCTCCTTACATTCTCCAAGTCCTAGTTTTTTGAAAATGGACAGAGGCATTAAATTTATACTTGCACCAGAATCTATAAGTACTTTATCAAAATTAAAATTACCAATAGTGCAAGGAACAGTAAAACTTCCCTGATCTCTTTGTTTTCTCGGCAAATTGGATAAATTCTTTTGTAAGATCATAGAACATTCCCCTATAAGCATCACTGGTTCATTCCCTTCAATCTTCCTCTTCTTTGTGAGTAAATCCTTCATGAACCTAGCATATGATGGCATCTGCTGAAGTGCCTCTGCAAAAGGAATGTTAATTTGCAATTTTTTAAAGACTTCTAAAAATTTAGCAAATTGTGAATCCAATTGTTGTTGCTTCAGCCTTCTTGGGAAAGGAATAGGAGGAACATATGCTTTCACTTTTGGTGAATTTTGCTTTGGCTCCTCTTCCTTTTGTTTCCCTTTATCTTTCCCCAGGTTAACCTCCTCTTCCTCAAGTTTCTTATCAACCAATTCCTTACCACTTCTTAACATAATAGCATTTACACCCATAGGATTTTGCTCAGTATTGCTAGGTAAAGATCCAGATGGTCTATTACTCAACTGTTGAGACATTTGACTAAGCTGATTTTCAAGATTCCTAATGGTGGCTTGTTGATTTTGCAACATTGTGTCAGTCTTTTGCATATAACTTATCATGAGTTCTTCCATTTTAGATTGACCTTGCTGAGAAGAGGTATTATGATTAGGATATTGTTGATGGGGAGTATTATGATTAGGACCTTGCTTTTGAAATCCAGGGGGTTTAAGTGCGTTGTTATCATTTCTCCATGAGAAATTTGGATGGTTACGCCACCCTGGATTGTAGGTGTTTGAATAGGGTCCTTGATTTCCTCTTTGGAAATTGTTGACAAAATTTACTTGCTCTCCATGGGATGAGGAGGAAAAGTTTCTAGATGGGCACTCAAGAGTTGAGTGTTGTCCTGAGCATAACTCACAATAAGAAAATTGATTAACATTGAAAGAAGGTGCAGAGGTGAGTTTACTTACCTGGGCGGTAAGAGCAGAAATCTGAGCTGTTAAGGTGTCCATATCATTGACAGATGCCACTCTAGACTTACCTCTTTCATGTTGCCAATTATGTGCACTAGAGGCCATTTCATCTATCAAAGCACTAGCCTCATCATATGTCTTACTCATTAATGCACCACCAGAAGCAGCATCTACCAGAGATCTCAATGTGTCATCTAAACTGAGATAGAATATCTCAATAAGGAGATTATCTGGTAATCCATGATGGGGGCATTTTCTAATTGCCTCCTTGAATCTTTCCCATGCTTCATAAAGTGATTCACCACTAAACTTACTGAAGTTTGTGATGTCATTTCTTAACCTAGCAGTTCTAGATGGTGGAAAAAATCTCCTTAAAAATTTAGATGAGAGATCTACCCAAGTGGTTACAGAGTCTTGTGGCAATGAATTGTACCAAGCCCTAGCTTTTTCTCTAAGTGAAAATGGAAAAAGTTGTAGCCTAATTACATCATCAGATACATTATTCATTTTCACTGTATTACAATATTGAAGAAATACTGCAATATGCTCATCAGGACTCTCATTTGGATATCCTCCAAATTGATTTGATTGAACCATTTGAACGAGTGCTGGTTTTAACTCGAAATTATTAGCCTGAATTGTTGGTCTTCTAATTGCAGGACCTGAAACAACAGGTATCGTGTATTCCCGAAGTGCTCTACCAACACCTTGAATCTGATTGTTGTTCTCATCTGCCATGTTCTCTTCTTCCTTTCTTCTCTGCTCTCTTCTAAGTTGTCGCAAAGTGCGTTCTATCTCAAGATTAATTGGTAGAAGTTCAGCACTTCTACTCCTGCGCATAAAAAGAACCTTAAAGAGAATGGAAAACGATCACACAAAGATAAGAAAAATTAAATAACAAAATAATTGTGCCTAAATTACCAACAGAATTACGAAATCTAATATCTATTAGTTCCCCGGCAACGGCGCCAAAAACTTGATACGCTCAGAACGTATATATAAAATGGGAGCGTAAATTGCAGCAAGTGCACTGGTCGTATCAAGTAATAAAGTGGTGAAAAGTAAGGTTGTCGATCCCTCGAGGAACCAATAGAGTACTAGATCTATGGCAATTCTTATCAATATCTAGGTGATTAAAAAGGGGTTTTGAAATGTCTAATCTAAAAATTTAACTTAAAGCAACAAGGAAAATTTTATGAAGAATCTATCAATTATGAACAAGGGAAATTAGAATTCACCCTAGATTTGTTAATCTAATTGCTACCATGTTATATCAACTTGTGGTTATAAGTTTATTCAAGTGAGTTTAGAAAATCCTTTTTAGAGATGTTGACCTTAAATTAATTAGTCGGCTTCCGCGTCTCCAATTAACCAAGGAATCAAAATTATGTTCATACACCTCCCGATGCTACAAACAACTAATGCCCTAAATCAATTAACCCTAATCCCTTAGTGATTAATTAACAAGAAACATTGCATTGTGCCCTCCATAGACTCTAATTAAACCAATTATCGCAACTCCCGTATTGACAATTAATCTAATTAAGAATTCCTAACAAATCCTCATCAACTCCCGTATCAAAAGGATTTCTAACAATTATAATGAAAGACCAATTATAATTGAAATCAAAGGAATTGCAATCATGAATAATCCTAATAATTCCTAATCATATAACATGGCTACAATTATCCTTTTAACATTCTAGGGTTTCATCCAATTTCCCACAAGGATGATTTAGAACATTATAGTATGAATTGTATAAAAACAATTGAAATAAATAGATGCAATGGAATTCATATTAAACAACAAGATTAAACTAATAAATGGCATAAAAGAAAATAAAGTAAATGGAACAATTGCTATAATCTTCAAGAGCTTCAATCTTCCAAAATGACTCCTTGAATTCTTCAATTGAAAGCAAACTTCAACAAAATGACATTCTTTCTTCAAACTAAACTTTGGAAAAATCTAAAGTACCTAAGGAAATTCTAATGAGGCTAGAACAAAGAAGAAGAAAAAGAATTCTAAACAAAAGAAAGGATGGATTCTCCAACAAAAAGGGATGCTTCCAAGGTTCACACAAGGGGTCTATTTATAGATCCAAAGAGGAGGGGGATGAGGTGGATCTGATGAGGATTTGAGTCAGCAAATTAATTAAGATATGATTTTGGAGAGATTCTTGCAATGGATATCCGGGGAGTAATGAAGGCCGGCTCAAGGCCGGTTTAAAGGCCGGCGGCTTTTCTTCTTTTTGAGGCCGGTTTAAAGGCCGGCTCAAGGCCGGCGGCCTTGAATGTAGGCCGGCCCAAGGACGGCGGCCTTCAGTGCAATCCTTCGCTCACTTCTTAAATTTTGTGAAAAACTCCTCCAATTAACTTGTAATTTACTTTTGGGTCCTCAAAACCTGTATTTTCACAATAAATACCATTAAGTATCATTTCTTTATATTTTCTTATAATATTAAAATAAATTTAATATAAGTCCAAAAGAAAATATAAGTATAATGTGATCTTATCAGTGGGAACAATGTAGAATATTATTACTATATCAAGATTAGGTAAGGGGTATTACCTAAAGTCCTAAGCTAATGATGGAAGACTGTTATACCTATTAAAGAAGATAATTTTATGAATGGTTTAATAGTTATGTTATTCTAGTTTATTAAATTTTGGAGTGTTAAGATAATCGTAGTAGTAGTTTGTGGATTATTAAATGAGACTCAATTGAGCCATTTTTTAATGATGTTAGTTGGTTTGTCCTGATTATGGTTCACAGTTATTGTAGGTTATGTAGAGTTAGTGAGTTTAAGAGCTTTAGCATGTCTTTACCGTATAAGGGCACATGGTGGTGTCATGCCCCACTCTAAGGGCCCCTCGTAACAACTCGCTACAATTGCTTAACACTTTGTTAAGTAACCGTGAAGCATCTTATCTTCAACATTGACCTGTTAATCAGAGTAATAATATTCCCTGCTCACAAGATAATTAATTACATAAAATATCACTAGGCCTCAGATGGATCCCATTTCACCACTATAGGTACACCCAAGACCATAATAGGTCACCCAATTACATTTTCATCAATTACAAAATAAAAGATCCATCCTAAAGATGTCTACATTCAATCTAAGCCT